>WHUX01000094.1:0-204658 GCA_015179025.1 Terfezia claveryi
AAAATCGTGTCCTTGAGAGGTCAGGTAGAATTCAGGGTAACCATTGCCTGTTATAATTAACTTCCTTTACACATCGCTTTACTCTCCCCCCCATCCTGCATATACAACTGATAAAAAAACCCTAAAAATCAGTTCATTCCATATAACAGTTTCTTTAGTTTATGAGATTACCTAATACCATACGTCACTGGGATGAACGGTTATTATGCAGTTTCAGCCCAATATATGGAGGCGCACACCAAACCTTTCCTATGTAACACCATATATGAGTTCTCAGAAGAGAGTTTTTTGGCTTTGTTACACATGCATCGAGCATTGTTTTGGCAGCTAACAAAGAATATTGGAATAAGGGGTTATGTTTGCATGGGGTTGATGAGATTATTTCTGCTGAACGTACGGTAATGAGTTTGTTTGCACACTACATACGTAATGAGAGAGGTAGAGCTAGTGAAATGAGTAGCTTGGTAGCCTAATTATAGTCTGGCAAGCACTAGCCTCTCGTAGGCCTAATTAGGCGGAAATGGTTAATACAATCGGCTAGACTGGCACCATTCGGCAAATGTACTTTACAATCTTTTAAGCTACCTATTTTGGGCACCTAGTTTGATCGAGACTACCTAGTTTGGTTGGAGTACATAAATTAATCTGGTTGACACGGTACATATGTACGCCTGCATCCCCAGTTAAGACTGCGGTACTCTTTCCTTCTATAGTGGCATATTCAATGCAATTGATGTAGACGGTAAGCGGGAACCGTAAGTGGGAACAATATATCTACAGTATTCTTGCTAATTAAAGACCTGATGATCCCAATCTATTCACATATCTCACGGCCAAACCTCTAATCCGTGATCCCCAGCATTTTTCCCTGGATCATTTGAGCAGTTGGCCCCTCCGTGCTTTACTCAACAAACTTACATACATCTACAACACAGTCTAGAATGTGAGCCTACTTGGTTGTATATGTTCTGGGCCGCTCGCAGGCAGCGCCTCCCGCGGGCGGCATACCCACTGTGCCGCTCACGGGCAATTTAAATAATTACTCAATTTGGTGTATAATGCACTTGTATTGATAAGGGTTACGGGTACTGATTTACCCCCAAAAAAAAAGAATTGATAACGGTATACCTAGCTGGAGCTATCTCAGCGACTGCAATAGATTCATGTATTTCCCAATCGATTAGACCTCCATCTAAGATTCCAATTTGGTTCAGCCAGAGCTGAGAGGTTAATACATCTGTTAACACTTTCGTATGTCAATAAATTTAGAATTTCAGATTAATCTTAGAGTATTGGCAATAACAATTAGAGTAGAAGTTTTTGCAAACACCTGAAACGAAAACATCAGTAGTTATACTTAGCAATCTGCGTATAAATAAGTACCTGTGATTAAGAAAGTACTGTTTTGCACCTTACCTGGATTCTATAAGTAAGAAAAATCCCCCAGCTATTTCTTACTTATAGAATAAATCGTGCAACAAGTTGTAGACAAATATTATCATAATGATGATTATTCCGAACTTCACTGAATTCCACATAGCACATCGATATTCAGTACAAGATGGTCTATATAGCCTAAACCATAAGGCCCCGTCTATTAGAACCCCCATTGATAAGAACCCCATAGATAAGAAACTAATTTTCAAATACGCATTGCATAGGAAATGTTACAAATTTCTACGCTAGCAATAAACTCAGTATCCTCGTCTCCATTCTATTCATCATCAGAGATGAAGGTGATGAGTTGTTAACTACACAAGCATGTACTTCATCATTTGAAGGGCTTGAGGTAATTTGTCTGGAATTCCCCTTGTTCAATGTCTGCCATCTCCCACGAATCAACAGGAAGGGTATGTGATGTGGATGGGGTGGTCAAAAATGACTTCATAGGGTGTTTTTTGAGTGTAGCACAATGTTTTCTTCGATTCACATTCACCAAATTGAGGAATTATATCAATTGCCCGCGACCGGCACAGAGGGTATGCCACCCGCGAGCGGCCCAGAACATATATTGGGTCGAAAACTGCATAAAAACTGTCTGATCCACTTCCGGTAGTGATTGATCCACAACCTTGTAAGTATATGACAAAAGTTTTCGGCACTAACCCTCATATGACAAAAATGGATGACACTATATGCCGGATTTAGCATTGAGTGGAAACATGAGAACCAAAATATGTATCAGGAGAGACATTGATTTTGATAGAGGGCATACCAGATCTCCCCTTTCGCACAACCAAAGAAGAAGGAATTTTTGACAAGATAGAAAACAGAAGTGGGTGGGAAAGTGAAAGGGGAAAGCATAAGGGCTATTTAAATTTTCCATGGTAATATTCGCAAAGGATGATTATATAAACAAGACTAATATGGATCCATTAAGTATCTTCCTCATCCTCATTGTCCGGGTTATCCAAATCCAGTTGTCCATCGTCATCGCCATATATTGCTTCCCTATAAATCCCTCCATAATCCATACCCGGAGGATCATACCTATGATAAGAAGGGTGAGGATCAGAAGGCAACGGCCCTAGCTGCCTCACCATTCTCTCCATCTCCTCCGGATCCAAGTCCTCCTCCTCAAGCTGCGGCAACTCATCTAAGCCATCCAATTCCTCGAGTCTTTCTAAACCGATCAGCTCCCTGAAATCATTCTCCACTCTCCCAAGAACGTTCCTCATGGCCTTCTTCTCCTCAAGGAATTTGGGTTGTTGCCCCAGCCCGCTGTTATCGCCGATAAGCTTATAGTCCCGCCTGACTGTTTGGAAGATGGTATCGGTAGATTCTTCAAGGCACCGCTGAACAGTGCGAACCATTGCTTCGAGGAGTTGTCGAACGCGTGTGGTTGAGGCCTCGAACATTGCCCGCCGGTTTTCGGTGACATGTTCAATCATATGAGTTTTCATGCGCATATACGAACCAGGCCCGCGCTCCTCAACGCACCACTATATTCAAATAATTAGCTTTAGCTTTGTCTCAATGTACATCGGGGCCGGCCTACAATATAAGAAGGCAACATAGCATTCATCACAACCGGCGCAAATTCACGATTAGTATCCCGTTGTATGGTATTAATCTGATTGATTGCTTCTTCTGAAGCCATCCTAGCTTGTTGTTCGTACATTCCAAGCTGCCTCTCTAGTATTCCCAACTGCATGAGGCCTTTTCCTGTCTGCCTTGCTTGATCCTGAATTTGAAGGTGGAATTTCTCAATTCCAGTCACACAATGCTGAAGGTAACCATGCACAACTGGCGGGAGAAAGCGGGTGAATGTACGTTCCCAGTCAGCAGCAATCACTTTTATCAAAGGGTCTGAAAGATTGGAATTAAAATCTAATGGCCCTATTTTCACGTGAAGGCATCAGATACAGTTCACTCATGGAGCTAGTAACCATCTACACACCTCTTGCCATAGAAGAGTAGCAACCGTTATGCCTGCACACTGCTTTATATGTGGACCAATGCATCCCTCCCTCGTATAAGGGTCTTGCCCAAGATTGGGAAGTGGGAACCGCTTGTTCGGCTGCATCATCAACTCCAAGAGCTGTTGCGAAGTGGGTTAACATTAGTATTTTATTCGTGGTTGTACTATGACGAAGGAACACATATATCACTAACAAAATCGACCGTATAGGCTGTCTTTGAGTACCCCCTTCATATTATTTGCCGTATCCGACACAACATCATCCAATACCTATGCGTTTGTGTCAGTTGACACTCCTCCATATATTGTGATTGATACTTACTTGCTCAAGGCAGTGAAACATCTGGTCATCCACGCCGAAACCCCCAGAATTGGAGGTCTGCACTGCCCAGAGTGAGAGAGAGTTGACCATGAGAGACAGATTGTTTATGAACTTCCGAGCGCCATATTCCCTCCCCTTCTCGGTAAGTTTCATGCAGTGACTCTGTAATTGTGGCATACCAGACTCCTCAACATTGCTGAAGACAGGTGGATCTCCATCTCTCTTGAGGCGTCCACATAACTTCTGGTACCCTCTGCTACTGACGCAAAATACTGGAAGCTGCTTTGCTACATCCTCGTAATCTCGAACCTGTTTTGTGGGGTCGAAATTCACAGCGTCTTCCTTCTCAGCAGCTTCCATATCTAGTTCTTGGAGACCTGCGGCAAAATCTTGCTTAATTGCCGTCGTGGAGTAGTTATTGCGAGCCTGAATGCAGTATGTTGCAACTTTATTCCTCAGCTTTGTATGTTGAGCCTTAACGTCTGCAAACTGATCTTGAACATCTGACATCTGGTTCGTTAAGTCCCTCAAATCCTGTCGTGTTTTCTTTTTCCTCTCTTTGAGCTCGACAATCCTATTCTTTATATCTCCCTCCGTTAATGGTGGGCCCAAGGCATGGGAGAGACTTTGACTATTCTCTTTCTCAGAGTCGCTATTAACCTCCTCAATTTCAGAGTCATCATCCTCAGTAACGACAATGAAGTCATTCATTTCGTCATCATCTGCCTTGGTTTTTTTGCACTTTCCTTTCCCTTTGGACCCTGCACCTCGCTTTCGCTTTTTTGAGCCCTCTGGTTCTTTCTTAGCCGCTGGTTTTGGCTCAAATACTTCTTCTCCTTCTTCGACCTTGTCCTTCAACACATCCCATGTCTCTAGCTGCTCAGTAAGGTCATCTATTACACTGTTGTAAACCTTCTTTCCCTCTGCAAGTTGGCCTTTTTGATTTTTCAATTCCTCCATCTTCTCCTCCAGCCTCTCCAACTCGGCATTCTCGGCCTCTAATTCCTCTTCAAGCTTCAAACTCAAAGTTGCTTCAGTTATACCTAATGAAAGGTCACAAGAACTATTAGTATGATGAGCTTGTATTATGTTTAGATCGCTTGGGAGCTCACTGATATCGTCAGATTTCGAGCAAATAAACGATACACTTGCAAAACCGCCGTCCATGAGAAGCTGTCTTCGGAAAGTTTGACCCAAGAGAGTATGTGCGGTTTTATCATCTACCGCTCGAGTAATTGGGGCAACAATCCACAATCCAGTACAGTCTAGCAAAATTAGCATGCTATTCATAGTATATGCAAATCAAAAATAAATCATCTTACTCTTCATGTATCCCTCGGCTACCCCAGCTCTAGCAGCATTGGCATCATGAGTCCCCGGAAGGTCAACGACCACAGCACCAGTAGACAAAACGTTCGACTTGACGTATAGCCTATACTCTAGTCAGAGTCTGTGATATTCTCTTCGGAACTGTTCGACTAACTTGACCACTTTTATGAGAGGCCAGTACTCCATCTCTTTTGGTGGCTTTTTCTCCCCTGGGATCGCCTTTTCGGTTTTCTCGTTACTGTCGACATATTTCTGCAGCTTTTTGTAGAAGCGTAATGAATTAGTTTCATGAATTTCCCTTGTTGTTCCCAAAACAGCGCTTATTTTGTCGGATTTCGCGAGGAGAGCCTCGGGCGTAGTCCCTAAGATCTCATCCTTGGTTATGCTGACGATTCGATTAGCTAGACGAAACAAAGCTTGGACTGGAATTTTACTTTGGGTATACTGCTTTGATTTTTGCGAGCGCAACCCCGGCTTCGCTATCTTTGCTGCGCATGTCACCGCCGTCTCGTAGATCACCAAACAAGGTTCTGAGCTCGCGCTCCCAATCATTTACCTCGATGAATTCAATTGCTGCACGATATGGATCCTCCGTCTCGTAATTAAAAGAGATTTCTGTGACCACAGCAGTGCAAGCGCGCATACACTGAAGTAGTTAGTTCACTGTGTTTAATCCTCATCAGGGCCAACGCATACATTTGTAGGTACAAGCCTCTCTTCATCAAGTAGAGCATTAATGACCGAACTCTTTCCAGCACCAGTATTGCCAACCACACCAATGATAGTTTTGTGACAAGAGCCTTGACTCTTCAGGTTCGTTAATTGCTGATACCACATCTTCAGGTCACCTTGAACAGCGGCTGGTTCCGGAGCTACGACCTGTTGTAGTTTCTTGATGATCTCTATTCCCTCCTTCACACCTCCCTCGAGATCATCTAGTGAGGTCTCTTTGAAGAGTGCTGCAAGCTGTATTGTCCGTATTTGCTTAGGCGGCGCCTTAGCTACTTCAACCAAAGGCTCTTGAGAAGCATGCTCTCCCTTAACCTTGATATCGCTACCACTTTGGCCCACTAAGAGCGTGGCCTCTTTAGCCCAAGAACGGCATGCCTCACCATTGTACGCAGGAATACTAGCTATCGCAGGTGTATCGGGTGTCATGCTAAATGGATCCGACTTGATAGTTGGAGACGGTAATGCTTGATCCAATGCACGTGGGGATTGAGAAGCAATGCTGCTGAATGATGGACCTGGCGCAGCAGGCAGGGTAGAGTGAATCGTGGAGAAACCTCCGGGCCCTTCGGTTTTCACCGTTGCACCTTTCTTCACTGCCTTTTGAGATCTCAGCTGGTGCATACATACAATTCAAAAGAGTAATCTTACCTCAGCGAGCACCACAATCACTTCAGCTGTGGCATCCAACTCCTGCACCGTTGCTGATGGGGGTATGGGATTCGAGTTATGCTTGTAAAAGAGAATTAAATCCTCATCTGGCTTTAGGCTCCCATTTTCTTTGTAGAGTCTCTCGCAATTATTACCAACTTTCCTAATTCTGGTAGTCTATTGGACATTCAAGTAGCATCAGCAACTGTATACGCACTGTTGCACAGTAATGGTTAATGACTTACCCCTTTGCAAGTAACCCATATCATATCCTCCCCAACCAAACCTGAGAGGTCACCACTATGCTTATGGCCGTAGACGACAACTACGCTCACTTTTCCAGGGACACCATGGCCTTCTGGCTTCAGCACTAAAGCTCTTCTCTCCAGATCCCTAAATGGCCATGATTAGCATAACACTCGGAGCGAACATATTCTTTACTCACAGCCACCATGACAAACTAGCAAATCTGACGTCTGCTGGTAACGCTTCTCCAAAGCTCGGTAGCACTGTTTGTGAGCCCATGGTCGCTCAGAAGACAAGAATTTTATGAGTTTGATCCTGGAATATAGATGTGATTCTTGGGAAACGCGTTGGGCTAAGAAAGTAAGTGGTTGCATATAACGCGTCCAGACGTGCTGTGCCGATCACCTGGTGTGTTGGCAACCTGTTGTCACAATAACAATGACCGTCTAAACAAATTTAGTTTTTTCCTGAAAAAAAAAAAACTGAAAACTCTACAGCGTCCGACGGTACAACCGGTCAGCTAACCTAGGTGGGTTAAATAAGGCCTGGCAGTCAATAATTCAGATCAAATCCCCTCCTCTGTTGTACACCAATCATATCAAAAAAATTAGATGTGATAGGCATTTATAATGAGAGAAAAAAATCTAGTCAGAATACAATTAACTATAAACTTGAAATTTAACCTTTGCGTATTTACATCTCCATTTCCTGCAACTATACCAAATGAGCTGGGAATATTCAAGCCTAATCCAGACATGCTGTTTGGAAGAACATTGTCATACCGTTTGGTTTGATAGTGGTATATCATATCATATCATATACCTATTGTACATATACTAATAGGGCAGGGCAGGAGGATTGTTTAATAGCGTTCCCATCTATTGCACCAACTGCCGTGGAATAGGCAGGATCAGATCATATCCTACTCTTCAGTAACATGGCTGCTCGATGAACTTTCACCTCTCAGTTCCGATACTGACGCCGTGGCTATGGAAGATGATGATGTGCACGACAATAATGAAATTTTACAAGGGATTGGCTCCCGTTCTCTCCTCATAGTTTTTCGTCTCTACGAGGTTGTGCAACCTGACTAAGTTTTTCGTGAGTACAGGTGACCGTGAGCCGGATGGGGGTCTTCCACACCATAAAACACTCATGATACTTATGGCCCCATTCCGAGGTTCCTATCTAACTGGACTACATGGACCAAAGATACAGCGTCTGGCGCACACTGTTAGTTATGTGTACTTGTACATGTCATGAATATTTACGACGTTCTCTTCATTTGTTCTACCGGTAACTACAGTATCGCCATTCAGACTTGCCACGCTCATACTAGCCCACCCAGGTTAGCTGTCCGGTTGCACTGCTCCGGTTGCACTGCCAGACGCTGTACCCCACAAAACAGGAAGTGCCTCACCGAGAAGATTGGCAAGTTACAGCGTTTCATTATTTACAGAAGGGGATGTGGGGCCTGACGGAAACCAGACTACCTGACGGACCACACTTCATCATACCTAATTATTAGAGGGATTTTGTACACCCTGGTCAGTCAGTTAAGCACCGTTATGCACGACCTGGCCTGTCTAGCTAACCAGCTTAGACGTAGTTCAATCTTGAACAATAAAAAATACTAGTCAAATGTCCAATAATACCGGTATCAGTATGGAGAACCACCAGCGACAGCTCCTTTTGGTAGTATATTGATGATAATGCTTCAGAGGAGGCTTAAGCGGCACCGCACGGCTGCACTTGTCTCCAACAGCACAGCCTACCCCCGGTACCGTTACCGCCCGCCTTTGGCTTATGAACAAGTTACATGGACACTTTGGTGGGGCGATATAGAGTGTCGTGAATACCTACGGTTTACGAGGGCCGAGTTAGCACAGCTGCTGGTATGTTTTGATCTAGATGGACAGGAGTTCAAAACAACCATGAAGCGTCTTGGATATCCTACAAGTGGCGAGCGAGCGCTATGTATAATGCTCTATCGACTGGCATGGCCAACGCGGTTGAAGGATATGTTGCGGATTTTTAACTGCTCACGAAGTGCGAATAATACATTCTGTAAAAGAGAGGAATAGAGTTCGTATATATGACCAAAAGTGTAGTTTTGATATAGCGATCACCGTTTTCTATGCAGAGTTGTATAAGCTTTAATTTAAAGCTCAGGGGTATAGCGTATTCGTTTTCGGTCAGATTGGCTCTGTTCTTGCGGTTCTTCGGATGTGTGGTGGTGTTGGTTCTGGCATTTTGGTATGTGTTGTTGTGGTGTTTTTGGTTTGTTTATATCTAATATTGACAGTCTCTGTGACAGAGACGTTCTGCACCCTGGCCTGGCGGCTTGTATCCACAGCAACCCGACCATATCATGTGAGCGGCAAGGATATGGGACCAGGGAGAGATGTCCGCCGGGCAAAAAAATATGCTATCGATAGCATATTTTTTGCCCTTAGAATATCTCTAGTTTACCGCGCTAAAAACAACAACAAATGGCGGAATGCGGTTAAGTGAAAATTTTGCTTACTCTAAATCCCGGCACTGGTGCCGCACCGACTGCCAGGGTTGTAAAAACGATTCTTCGGCGGACATCTAGCGCTACCAGGGTAGGAGGTGGCGTGACTAAAGTTGCATTGTCCGCCAGACCAGGGTGCGGAACGTCTCTAGTAGAGGCTGTCAAAATGCATGAGCATGGGGTGCCAACCAGACTAGAGCATGGGTTGTGCAGACAGTCTAGCCTACTTATGTAGGTAGTAACGTTGCTGTGGAATCAACGCTAAAACTTGACAGAAGGACTGACTGACCAGGTGTACAAAATCCCTCTATTGTTTCCATGTAACGCGGCCCGTGTCAGTATGAATGTATGCCGCTTCTCGGCTGACTACATTCATGTTAAAATAAGCCTCAAACGCCTGACAGAGCAAGAAAATCTTTCATCACTATCTAAATATCGCATCTCCCGACCCCCACAAGTCACTACTCGAGATTTCTAACGACGGTGGTAAGGTAGCGATGTCTTGGATTCAAGAATATGCTGATTGGTAGAATCTTTGGAGTTACGAGTTGCTACTATTTAATAATCATACCTTTCGAAGAGGAGAACCTTATGATCCGTTACGCGAGATTCCTAGGGAACAGCTCAGAAATATGGACGTTGCCATACCAATCTTTGCTATTTGTTTTCCAACACATTGATGGAGTGGCCCCCCTCCCAGTGCGCCTTCGGACAGCAGAGAAGCAAGCAACAACTATTCCCAGCGATGATGAGGCCTCACATAATAAAAGCGCTCTTCTCTTGCGGCGCCAATGATCCCGAATCACCACTGTCGGTATTTACGCTATAGGAGGACAAGGAGGCAGGCAAAGAGAACAATCCTGCCAGGAGAAGAGGTGTAGTTTCAACAAAATTTAGTTTATGTCCAGAATGCCCTGATGATGTCAATGCGACGCTAAGTCAGGTCACAAAGGACGGATAGAGAATTTTGTTTGAAAAGAGAAAAATCTTTTTGAGGAAAGTTGGCATCACCGGGAGCGGACAACAGCAGTGCCAACTTTCCACGAGGATGGAAAGGGAAATAGTTTGGTGATGAAGGGCCGTTAGCTGCGGTATAGAAGGAGGCATGCTGAGGAAGAACATGTAGTGTTAGGTGGAGCGCGGAGGGCGAATGGATATTTGGAGCCGGGTCACCAATTACAGGGCCTGAACTTGAAGCTGCGGATATGAAGTTGAAAGGGGCAGGAGTGGGAGGGGCACGTATGAAGGCGATAATGAGTACGAGTTAGAATTGGGATTTATATCCAGGATGTGGATGCTCTATGTTTATAGATATGGAGAAGCTTCATTTGTGTTCTGATACGAGTTTGCATAGAGAGTTCCATTGTTTTGGTCCTTTGTATATATATTGTTTTGATCAGAGTCATGACATTTTCTCCAGGTTATGCGAGATACCCGTGTTTCGAAAACACTCGGAATATATTAGCGAACGTGTCCCCCAAAAAGGGATCAAGGATAACACCCAACTATTCCAACTCTAACAAGGATATAACTTACAACCCCGCTCAGAAAGCCCCACAACCTGGGGATTGCTATGTTAAACTTCAGTTTGTGTAGGAGGTCGATCTTCTGCCCCATCATCAAACTCGGGTCTTGGAAATCGGTGGTGTGTGTTAGAATAGCGCCATTTCCATGTGTCCTACTATGCAGATCTGTCCTACGAAAAAAAACACTGCAGTGGTACCACGAAATAATTTCCTGTTCTGTTCCGCATATGTAGCCCCTGCAAGAAAATCCACACCTCTGCTGAGTTGGTGCTTACTTCACTTGACTTCATCCTCTAATAGATAACCCTACTCCACGAGTTTATTGTCTTCCCTGATATATACCGCTATCTGCCCTTTCAACTTCAATTGTCTGACTATTGAATATACCTGAATACTGCTTGCACCTGTGCCTGCGTGTGCACATGTGGAACCTGGCTCGTACTGAATTGAAGCGTCAGAACTTCGTTGTAGACCTAGGGTATAAAGTAGAATGATATCAGTATATCAGTATACGTACAGTCGAACTTGCCTTATTGCATAGGACCGGGACTGCAAGATACCGTGTAAGACGGCGAATATATGTTCACAGAGTTTCATAACTTTCTGAGCTTGTTGGGAGTGGGTGTTTGGGTACCACAAGAGAGGCTGTGTAGATATATGATGTGGTTCGCACCAGCTTGAAAACTTGTAGATATGGGATTTCTATGCGTATTCTCAGAAGACGTTCATATTTGATACACCCGTAGACTAGTTGCATTACATCTCGACTCATATTGCATAAAGAAACTTATCAGAGTTTGTTTACCGGAGAGGCTTGTAAATTTGTGAAGTCGGGGTACCCAGATGTCAGAAGGGGCACGCGACGATAAACAACATATGGATTGCTAGAAGGCTGAACACCCTTGGAGCTACTTCGGTCTCGAGACCACTCCTTGTATATGTACGGACATCAGATTTAAGTCCAGATTCCCTGCTAGATATCGTGAGGTCTTGATAGGTAATACAGATAACTCACACTTCAACTTGGGCGGAGGAGAGTAGGTTACCCTGACTTAGTCTGGGTGGAAGATAAAAGTTCAGGTGTTTATTGAATGCTTGGTACTACCTCCCACGACACAATGTACCACGCCGAGTCTTGATAAGGTCTTCGAGGATCTTGGTATCTGCTTTGTGTTGTCTCTTAATGGAACTAGAATTTTGAGAAATTTTAAGAAACAAAACCTCGGACCAATACGAGAGCAGATCTGATACTCTGGCCAACCCAGCCATTAAGAATTCTATCCTCAGGAAACAGGAATAGGAGGAAGCCGCCATGTTGCACTTGGATTATCCTCAACTTTAGGTACTGACGCGTGAGATTTAGTAGTTGTTGGAAGTTTAGTGTTTTAGAAAGGGAAGGTTAGACTCGGGAAGGTCGTGGCTATTTCGGAGAATCGTTCTGTCGTCGTTTCTTTCCATACGACATCAGCACAATCATCGCTTGTTCATTTTCACATATACAGATTCCTCACAACGGCGTGAGTTGAGCTCTATTCTGCTCTGGGTGTGTGGCACTTTCATCTTCTTCAGTTTGGCAGTCCTAGAAAGACTTGATACTCTATTCCACTTGGTAGGCTGGAAGATTGCTGCGGTGAATTCCAGGAGTGGCTGCTGCGGTAGCACTCTCTCCTTTCAGAGTCGGTAGAAACCTTTCTGTTCTCTTTTCCTTGGTTTACTGCGGGAGCCTTTTCTATTTTCAGTCCTACGATCCTAAGTGCTTGTATCTCGATTTTTCTTCTCTCTGTCTTCGGATCTTTTTCTTAGTATATTGTTATGTTTCTGCCTATTGCTATATCATTCAGTGGGGAGAAGAATACAGTTGAGGTGCAGGATTTTCTAGAGCTACTGGAGTTGCCTTGAGACTCAGATCAGTGATGCAGCCCGGCGTGAACGGTTCAAAGTGCTGGCATTGCAGAGTCATTTGGAAGCAAGGCAAAACAATTCTTGAAGTTGAAAGCAGATAAAAAGACTACCTACGACGCTGCTGCCAGAGCTTTAAGGCCAACACAATTCAACGAAGTCTATTGGTTTCCGGAGATTGTTAATGTTAAAGCCTATGAGAAGCCTAGGGCCCAAAATCAGCCCCAAAACCAAAACCAATTCGGAGACAGCTATCTCCAGCAAGCTCAGACCCAAAGTGCTAGGGATCAGACTCCTTACACCCAAAACTCGATCACCTATATTGAGCTGTCTGATGAAGACTTGGAACTAGTGCCAGAAACCGCTCCAGCAGAAATGGTTATTACTGTAGATGAGTTAGTGGAGTCAATGGAGAAAGACTCGGTGATCTATGTTGTGCATTTGTCCGATGAAGACCTAGGACTGGTAGTTCCAGAAAATTTGTCTGATGAAGACTTAGGACTGGTGGTCCCAGAAACTGAGAATCGGGAATGATCACTATTGTGGATGAATTAGTGGTGGATGAAAACCAATCTGAAGGCAGCTATCTCCATGAAGATCCAGGACTACTATTGCACCTGAGTTGGTAGAGTCAGTGGAGAAAGACTCGGTGATCTATGTTGAGTATTTGTCCGATGAACATTTAGGACTGGTGGTCCCAGAAACCGAGACAGCTGGAATGATTACTATTGTGGATGAATTAGTAGTAGATGAAAACCAATCCGAAGGCAGCTATCTCCATGAAGACCCAGGACTAGTTTCAAAGATCTATCCGGCGGGAATAATCACTATTACACCTGAGTTGGCAGAGACAGTGGAAAAAGAGGCAGATCTAGAAAATTGGAAACGAGTGTCCATCTATATTCAAGATAAAAGAATGGAAGTGACTAGACATACCAATACAAAAAAACCCCAACTGACTACAAACCGAACCATGATGTCAAGATATTGGAGTATTGGGATCTGATAGTCATTGAAGCAAATACTGGGAATGGGATTAATCACGAGTCAACTTGCTGTCTATGGGGATCTCCCAGGTGGGGGTGGTGATTACAGTGTGGAAGAGATGCGTCATTGCCGGAGGGGACAGGGGTGAAGGCATGGCCTTTTCTACCAAGAAGTTATTTCATCCTTATATTGGGTGAATAGAGAGATATGGCATGAGGTTATGAGATACGAAATGGGGAGGCATCTCACGCTTGTTTGTTTTCCTTTCTTAAGTTTCTCTGCAATAAGATCTGGCGAAACATGGCGGGGTGATCTCACGCTTGTTTGATTTCCTTCTTGTTTCTCTGTGATGGGTCTGGCAAAACATGGCGGGGTGATCTGACGCGTGAGATTTAGTAGTTGTTAGAAGTTTAGTGTTTTAGAAAGGGAAGGTTAGACTCGGGAAGGTCGTGGCTATCTTGGGGAATCGTTCTGTCTTCGTTTCTTTCCCCCAACATCAGCAAACCATCGCTTGTTCATAGAATACATACTATACAGATTTCCTCACGACTGTCTGTGAGTTGAGCTTTATTCTGTGTGTGGTCCTTTTCATGGTTCTTCAGTAACCGTCATGACGGCAAGCGGCAACTCAAAAACTAAGTTTTTTTAATACAGTGTAATAACAGGCAAAAGGGTCTGTGGACAAGGATATCTTCAGAGGCAGAAAATAAACAAGGTATCAAAATCACTCGGCAGGCAACAATTCCAATACCACATCATATCAAGTGCCAACCAGACTATCAAACCCTATACTCTTCCCCATTTTTCTTCCAGCTATCCAAAAGGACCATGATTTCCTGTTTGGCATCAGAGATAATAGCGTCTATCTTGATATCGTTCTTATCGCTGCCAAACGGGTCTTCAAGTTCTTCTCCGATCCTATATTGGAGCCATTAGCTCTAATTTTCAGGGGGCACGAATAAGATTTACAGATAAGAAAAGATGAGCTATGACGTACCCTTCAATGCCATATAGAGTGAAGCAGATAAGAAAGATAATTGGGACAGCCAACCATCCCATGTCGTCAACAAGACAGAAGGGCAAAATTGTGCAGTACAGAGCCATTACTTGCTTCTGATGGATTTGATGACAGACAGGAATGGGTGTCAACCTGCAATTACCCACCGCATTAGTTCGGTCCGATATATCAAACTATATATAGGACTACTCACTTGATCGTCTCCATGTACCCATAATTATCCAACAGGGTGTTAAGCTGTCCCGACAGCATGGCGCTCTGTGGCGCATTAAACGCCCCCTTATCTGCTCCTCTCTTTATATATCTTTCCACAATATACGCCAACTGTAGGAGTAACCCCACACCTTCCTCTTCCTTCCCACGCATTCCTGGTGGTAGTAGTCCCACGTATTCAGGGTATGAGGAGCCTCCTAATGCCCACTCGCTGCGGAGATGGTTCTTCAATGCATATAGCATTCCAACAAGGGCTCTGATCACCTTCTCCTTCTCGGCTTTGTCGTAATCGGATTCGTTGAGCCCACAGACGAGGAATGAGCGTACAAGATTCCGAACACAGGTTACGACGTTTTGAAGGTTACAGCGGCCGCCCCAAAATCTAGAGCTCAGCGTAAGCAATTATATAATTGAATGGAAACTGTGGAAT
Organism: Terfezia claveryi; assembly: GCA_015179025.1. Lineage (NCBI taxonomy): Eukaryota > Fungi > Ascomycota > Pezizomycetes > Pezizales > Pezizaceae > Terfezia > Terfezia claveryi. Next base: position 15,287 of record WHUX01000094.1, read on the forward strand.
ATGGACTATGCATACCTGTCATAACTCGTACTATTTCTGAATACCAGCATTAAACCTACGACTATCGACAATGAGGGAACAATAGATGATGGTATCCTCATTTGTATTCCGTGAACTTGATCAATGTATACCACCACCGTCGTGAATATCGTATGGCACAGAACTGGAATGATGATGACTGAAACCACGCATAAGCTCCTATCCATCCATATCCACCATCTCTCAGCCCAGTTTATACATAGGAAAGAAAAACCTACCATGATGGATCGCCCCTTTGATAAACCTAAACGCCAACGGCCACCTACTCCAACTCACGTCAATCCACTTGATAACCGAAAACCTTAAAAAGTCCTCACCAACCCATGTGCAACCTCACATATGCAGGGACACAAAAACCCTAATGTTTTGATCTATTTACTCACCGCCTTGCTTTCTGCCTCACACTCCTACTCAAAGGGAAAGTCGGTTTCTGATGATGGAAATTTCCGTCGGGGTATGGTCCGTAACTCGCCGCACCATTAATGTTACCAATATGATGGCCGTTCGAGTGGCTGTTGGAGATTGACGGGGAGCTCATTATGGATGGGGTTCGTGGTGTGTATCCACCGTGACTGAGAGAAAATGAATGTCGAGCAGGTCCCCAAGATTAATCAAGATATTTACCCTCTAAACGTGTCCCCATGGAACCAGTCCCAGTGGGCCGCAGTAGAATTGAGTCTGGTTCCCAGTCATGGAAACACAGGGGTACATAGTTTTTCCCCAGGGTATAGCGTCATGCAGGAAGGAGCGACTAGTTGTAACCGCTAGGACAAAACGTGATTCTACTGGGTTCCAGGTTTGCCTAGCACCGATAGTTATATACGCTTACATCCAGGGTCTATAAGGATATTGTCCGTCCCCCAGAGAATGAACACTCTCGCACTCAAACGCCTCATTCTATCAGTTGTTTTATCCAGTCTGGTTGGCACAAGCTCCCCGCCAATGTCCTATCCATCTACTAATCTACGCTGCTCCGATGTTCCGCGGAGCTTTTCTCACTGGCCGTCGTGCTGTTGCGGTCTGTCATAGCAGTCGTGTCTGTGGCAACGTCACTGGCCATCAGCATCGGGATTTCACCATCAGTCAGGTGAGCTATGGGTTTGATCAGGGCTACTACTATGGGTATGCTAACTAGGTGGGCTAGTCTAGATGGGATACTGGAGATCTAACCTATGGAACCGATGCCAGTTTGGAATTTCCAGCTGAAAATAGCAGTGCAGGAAAAATCCTGGAATTAGAGATAGTAAGGATTCATGGTGTCTATTCACGGGAACAGGTGCTAACTGACTAGTAGGATATTGCTTGTCACAATGTTGAAATCAAGGAATTGAGAACGACAATGGATAGAAGATTCGACAGCATCGAAAAGAGGTTCGACGGCATGGAAAGCTGGCTCAGATGGATCATTGGATTTGGAGTCGGGACAGTCGGTTTGAGCATGGTGACGGTACGTTTCAGGTTCAACAAGTATTTTCTGTCTTTGTTTTACTAACGTATTTACCAGATGATATGTAAAGCGCTTTACTACGATAAGCAAGTGAAACCTGATATTCTTTCGTCCGTCGAGAAAGCAGTGGCAACTGCGAAGCTAGAAATCTTGTTGGCAGTGAAGGATGGAGCGGGGGCGGAGAAGGCATGAAGGGATGTACTAAAGATGTGATAGAAAGAATTCTTTTTTTCTCATTTAGTGATTTGAAGCTCTTTCATTTGAGCCTAGATTGGTTGGGATAAGGCGTTGCTCTTATAGGTTAATAGAAAGGAAAGTTTTATTTGTTTGAAATGGCGTTTACATGGAAAGGTGGAAGATGTTTACGTAAGTAATTACGGAAACAGGAAGAAATTCAAACATTATTTATATTAACTAATTATTTCTTTGTGAAAGTGGTAATGGAAGCCAGACTAGGAGCTGGATAGTCTTGTATAAAGAAAATTAACGTAATACCCTTGATAAGTGTTTCACGACGATAGGATGAACGAGACCTCAAATTTTTGCTAAGAATTAACGAACGCTCATAATGCATGAAACATAAGTATATAAGTCACAAACCAAAAAGCGCTCCAGATATATACCCACTATAAACTGCCTAGCACTTATGGAACCCAAAACCATAATAACCACGCAGTGCTCGTCTGCGATACCAACGCTTTGCATAAAGCGATACCATCCTCCGTATACGCAAATCCAGACAGTAACCGGAAATACCAATGCCCCATACGATCCGCTGACAAGAAACAACCCAAGGTCCTTGGAAACCATCAGCCCTCCCAATTCCAGACCCCCAAATTACGGAACTGCTGATTAGAGACAAGATATGGTAGACTAGAATACAGGCTATGGAAACAATTGCAGAAAGAAAGAAATGCATGCTCTGCTGATAAACAAGGCACCAAAAAATAAGATAGGGCAGGTAAGAAGTGATCCCAACACCATATAAAAAAGAAAACCCATAATACGCCGCTTGAACGCAAATACTCCACAACCAAGCCTTTTGATGTCCTGTCGATAATCCAAAAACCTGATAAGCCCCGATGTGAAAAAAGTCTCCGTTGGTCAACCATCGCGAGGTATATGTCGATATAATTACAGCGCACGAATGACCAACCTCAAGCAGCCCCAAGTGCACGCTCCTCATGAACTCTCCGCAGAAAAGTGTTCTAGCCACTCGCTCTCTAGAACCTTATCAATGGTCCATCTTCTTTCAACATTCTTGCAGAGGCAGCCTTTGACAACGCTAAGTGCCATCATAGCCATTCCAGTATCACCCACAAAGGCATGGGCATTAAGGAATTTTTCAGCATCCCAATCACCCTTTGCAATCATCATTTGCAGCTTCGGCTGGAATGTGTGATTGAACGGTAGGTCCCCGACATGCAAGGTATATAACACAACTCCATATGCCCACATATCTACTGCGGCGGTCAAAGGCGGCGCGGTGATTGCCATCATCTCAGGAGGTGCGTATTGAAAGGAGCCTTTTATTTCGGTGGAGGCATCTCGACGATATATTTGCCTTCGACCGTCTAGACCATAAGAACTTTCGGGGTCTGAGTCGTCATCGTTGGAACCGGGCACCTGCTCTGCCAGACCAAAATCGCAAAGCAGTAGACTTCCTTCACCATCCACTGATACATCAATCAAGCAATTCTCAAGCTTAATATCTCTATGAATGATCCGAACATCCTCGTGCAAATACCGAATAGCAGAGGCAAGCTGATAAGCATACTTTTGCGCGACATGAGCCGGTAGGCCGTGTCTATTCTTTTTCACCAAATCGAGAAGGGTCCCACCGGAAACAAGTTTTGTGAAACAAAAAATTGCGTGCGGTGAATCATAAACCTCAATTAGGGGCAGAATGTGAGGATGCGAGAGGTATCTCCAGATGCTAACTTCTTTTTCAAACTCTGCCTGGATTTTATCGTTCTCACGCTCCAGATTATGTGCTTGTTTTCGAACGATTTTCACCGCTCTTATGACTTTCACACCATTCTTCATGGTGGTGGCCTCTCTCACTATACTGAAGCCACCAAAGCCAATCTGCTTCCCCATGACATAAGCACCCACTTCTTGGCCCTCATCATCCGGTTCAGGAGTCTTCTGACATTGCCATCCATTTAGGAACTACAACAGGAAATTAGCATATAGGTGCCTTCAACCTAGTCTGGTTGCACTACCCCTCCACATCTTCGACCAAGCAATGTAACATACCTGATTGGCAGGGCTCAGACGCTTCTCACTAAAGGCCCTTCTCTTTCGCCTGGCACTTCCTGGGGCCACTATTTCAAAATTATAGCTTTTGTTCCTATGCACAGCATTCAGATTTGCAGGCCAAGCCGACGTTTCCCCTAAAGATATTGGGTCTTGGAAAGATTGACACCTAGCAGTATGTGTGAGTGTGGGTCCATATATATCTGAGCATTCGCTATCGGTGGGAGTAGCCAATGCCTCTGACAGTGGAGATCCGACAGTTGAATTAGATGTCAATGACGACATTCGATCTGTATCTTCCATCAACTTCTCAAATGGGCTTGGTGAAAGAAACCTCCTTCGTGGCTGATTCATTAAAGAGGTTGGCTCGATGGCCCGGTAATTTGGCCCAGCATCAAATTCATCCTCTCTATCCTCATTAACATCGTTCTCTCGAATCAACTGCTCCCCTGGCATAACTGCAACCCCGCGCCGACGACCACTGGTGAAGTCATAGTTGAACTTTTCAGATTCAGTATTGGATCGAACAGGGGGTGTCCTTTGTCTAATTAGTGTTTCTTCATTTCCCACTGCTGGCTCAATTGCACTCTGTGTCGTTTGTACTAGCTGAGAGCCAGATTGGGGGACAGCTCTCTTCCGAACGTCAAACTGCTCGTCGTTCCCGGGAGTTCGAAGTCCATGCCTTGGGCCTTTGGGTTGAAAATGCTCGAACAAGGACGAGCTGTCTGCCCTTGCTGCTCTTTCCAAGGGTGAGAGGGTGAAGTTAGATTGAGCATATCTCCCGCTTGAGCTCAGTTCTGGTGCATCGGTGCATTGTTGGCTGTAGGTGTCAAATGCCCTCGACTGCTGGGAAATGCGAACAGAAATTGGAGTTGTTGGGGTCGGTGCCAGTGTTGTAGATGATGTCGACGGAGGCACTCTGGGGGTTGACGCTAGACTTGACCGTGATCCCGCCTGAGATAGCGATAGTGACAAAGATGAGGACCCTGCGTGCTGTCTTTGCAGTGGATGTGAATTATTTAGCTGTAGCTTGCGGAACGCCCTTAGAGTCTCGATGGTCTCCATAGATGGTTGTTAGTTGTTAAAGTCGCAAGCAGCACTATCATCAAGCCACCCACTTTGACAGACAATTATATAACAGACGAAAGAGGTGAGAGAGGCGGCGAAGCAGAAGTACAGTTGAGAAAAGAACGAAAAGCGACAGCTAAGATTGGGGGAGTGGATCAGGCCCGGATTGGACAACTTTTTTGGGTGTGGGCAACAGGCTGAGAGGGCACATGAAAATAATAATGTTCGGCGACCTAACGTCCCTAGTAATGCAACCCCACAAAACGAGGTCCCCGGGGTCAAACCAGCAACAACGGCAATTTAATGACACCCGCTGCACGGCACACACTGAACCTTGCTTGTGGTAAATACTCTCGTATTCTGGCGATCGCACCCCCACACCGAACAAACATTGTGATGTTTGCCCACTGGTTATTCGCCTTCCTTGACGAGGCTCTGCAAAACTACATATTGCCAGGCAAATTAGGTATGACATTGCTGAGATGTAAAGCTTAGCGAGTATTCTCAATATTAACTGCAAAAAAGCTTGAACCCGATTCCTAGTCAGTCAGGCGAAGGATAGCGAAGGATACCTCCTCCGCTGTAAATTTTAGGTCTAGTGTCATATTAAGATGATGCCGTTATGTAATTCCTCTTCGTTACATCCGGTAAATTCTCGTTCGAATTTTTGGTACAACCCAGACTATTGTTTCCCTAGTTCTGTCTCTCGATCTCCACGATCGTCACAGTGACGGACCCATCTGGGTTCGAGTGCTGAGACGAAGAATGAGAGTACAGGATGTGGCAAATAAAAAACCTGTTGCGTAAAAGGCATTACCAATGAGCCACCTCAGCTGGAAATAACCGTTTCGGGCGCGGTTTGTCGGCTAATTTAGTGATCGAGAAGTGCAGGTATTGGATAATCCCAAAGCATAAGCACTATATCAACCTCACAAGTATCATTATAAAAATTATTAGGGATTCCTCTAAAGCCCTACGTGTACGTGCAGATGCGCAAATTACCCTGTTCGAATTTGCGATCTCATCTGATGAAATGCAATGACTCAGCTTGACCCAGTCCGCCGAGTCTGAGGCCCGTCAAAATCAACATGACGGAGCTCCGGAAGCACTGCAAGGAACCTACAGCAAAGGAGGGGAGGGGAGCTGATAGGATGAAGCAAATTGGGGAATTTATGTGAATTGATGGGTTGGTGGTTATGAGTTATAACATGTTTAGCAGACTTGGAGGTCGAATCTCTAGAGGTAGCAGCTCCTTGAATCTTTATCCCCAGGATATTGGAAGATTGAATTATAGTGATGCAAATGCCGAAGCTACTCAATATACATGCTCTTAACCATAGAAACTCCAAGTTGCAAACCGTATTCGCCTGATCGTACCATTACTCCAGTCCTCAGTCAGATACTCCATGCCCGAGATGAATGCAACCTCTTGAGTAGCCTATCCAGCTCTGCCCTTGCCTTTGCCTTTGCCCCTCAACTTCGACAATACTTTGATCTCGAGAGGGACAACATCTTTGATATTGACTTTTCGTCGACATACTGGGCACCTCCCGTGTTTTGCGCCTGGTGGTTGTCCAGCTCTGAGTGCACCTTGCAAGCAAAAATCACAGAACATGTGACCTAGATAGCCTCATCAGTGACTGCCTTTGAGGTAAGATTCCTACAGTTTGAACTCACCACATGGTGTTGCAGCAAGGTTGGTTGGATCATCCAAGCAGATAACACACTTAAAGTCGGCCAGCTTGGGTTTCTCTGGGCCATCGGCTTTTTGCATTTTCAAAAGGTCCTCCTGAGCCTTTGCTAATAATAGCTTGTCGTCGGAATCTGCCTCGGTCAAATCGATCTCCTCAATGCCATCCTCCAAGAGCCATGGTGTTGGTTTCTGATCTGATGTAGCTGTTGGCGCAAGTGGCGTATCTGATGAGCTTTGATGGGATGTTTGGCTAGCGTTCGTTCGTGCTCGCTTCGCTACCGGAAGTCCTGTGGGGTTTTGTGAAGCTTGAGTAGAAGTCAGATCGATAGTGGCAGATGGTGCAGGCCCCCGTCTTCGTCGTGTTGATCGACGCGTATAGGATTCTGGAGATGCCGTTCGGCCTCCGGCGACGGTGGAGGCAGTTGACGCACGAAGCGGTCGATGGACTTCTAGGGAGTGTCCATTCATTCTGACTATTGGAGTGTATCATGTATCGGCCACAGCAAGGTAACGGTGTGCTTGCTGGTCTGATTTCAATGATGAAAGCTTCTAGCTGTTATAGGTAAGTCTCCAATTATTATACGCTAACTCTAAATAGACCATAAGAGTGCCAACCAGACTAGCTTATGCTTTAGTCTGGATCCTATGCTTGTTAGTCTGGATGTCACTCGAGTGAGACCCTGCGCTAGGTACAGTACCGGTAGATGGTGACTTTTGTGCAAGCCTGAACCCTTGCAACGTGCAGTGGCGTGAACTCCGCAGGGCCACTTTGATGTCATCTTAAGATCTCATGAATAACTAGGCATTTCCTGGTACATCTGATAATTCAACCGCAACCAGACTATTTAATGCTTTGCGTTGGACTAGCCTCATAACTGAGCTTTAGCTAGCAGGCCATGAACTGACCCTATTGTAACATATGACGCAGAAACTAGTGACGCCAAGATATATACAAAACTCCAGCGATGGGAGATGAAAAAAAGTGCGACTAATTCCCCAATATGAACCACGATCATCGATCAATTCACTGAGATGCTCTATTTCGCATCAGCTACATGCAGACGAATTTGTTTTCCTCCACGTAGCATATCATCGAAATGTTTGGGATACCCCTCCTCACGATTTCAGCGTGCCCCGCTGTTGCAGGCACTCTCCCGACACTATGCCACCGAGGCTCAGGAAGGAACAAAGGAGCCAAAAACTCTGCGCAAAGGTATTTATTTGTCTTCAATCTGATTTCAGTAAGACTTTGAAAATAATAATTTATTCAATTTGAAGATGCCAAACAACGAGTGAACCAGATTCATGTACAGCAGCTCAGTGACGTTGTATACAAGCAAGTCTTTCCTGGGTTATCGAGCGCTATACCTAAGGTGCCAACCGAGCTCATTCAGTTATCGACATCACACCTGAAGCATCATGAGCTTTATGGAAAGAATTCAGACAATACGCCACCAATAGGCTTCGACCTCCCCGAATTGGTCGGGGACAGTAAGACTCTTGACGAGCACTTCCACTGGCTTGGGATGTCCGTTGCTCACCCTTATCTTCAGTTAGCTAAAGATTTTGCGAATGGGTCAATACCAGAGGCGCCGTATACTGAGCCACCTATACCTGCAAAAGAGGCAGAGAATGGGCAGCTTAAACATCCAGAAGAGACGGAGGACGGGCAGCCTAAAACCCGAGAAGAGGAAGAGGAGGGGGATAACATGGGCTCCGAACTACCAGAAGAGGCAGGGGAAGGGGGGGGGACGCAGAAAAGGAGTCCCAAGGCTGCAGGGAGGATGGAATGGGTACTTGATCGACCGGGCTGGACGAAATATGTTGTGGGACAAGTTCCGGAGCCTGTCGATTCTCCAGGGAACGAGGAAATGCTGGTATTCGATGTCGAGACTCTATATAAAGAATCACCGTTTGCGATCATGGCATGTGCTGCGAGTCCCACTGCTTGGTATTCGTGGCTTTCCCCTTGGCTTCTGGAGCAAGAAGGATTCTCAAACCGGCAATTAATACCGCTTGGTGATCCTACGAAGCCAAGGGTTGTAGTTGGACACAATATTGGGTATGATAGGGCAAGGGTAAAGGAGGAATACGATTTGAAACCGACGAGAAATGCATTCCTAGATACGATGTCATTACATGTTGCAGTCAATGGGATGTGTTCACGCCAGCGACCTACCTGGCTGAAGCACAAAAAGAATATGGAAATACGTGCGAAGTTGGGTGAGGAAACAGACAGTGTTGCTTTGAGGGAATTTATCCAGCAGTCGTCTGGTGCAGAAGAAGAGGAACTCTGGCTAGGCAGAAGCTCAATCAATTCGCTTAAGGATGTGGCTGAGTTTCATTGCAACAAAAAGGTCAATAAGGAGGTTCGTGATCAATTTGGTGTGCTTGATAGGAAGGGAGTACGGGATATGCTGCCCACCTTGCTTAACTACTGCGCCTCTGATGTTTCCACAACCTTCGAGGTATATCAAAAGGTATTGGATGGGTTTCTCGCGGTATGCCCACATCCAGTGAGCTTCGGTGCCTTGCGGCACCTCTCCTCTGTTATTCTACCAGTCAACCAAGGGTGGGAGGACTATATCATGAGGGCGGAGGGTAAATATAAGGAATTGTCTGAAGCGGTAGAAGGCAAACTATTGGGCTTGGTTAAGGCTGTCGTTGAGATGTCGCCGGAGGAGATAAAAGGTAATCATTGGTTGGAACAGCTTGACTGGACGGTAGAGCCGCAGAGGTACTTAAAACCGAAGAAACCAAAGAAACCAAAGAAACCAGAGAAATCAGAGAAATCAGAGAAACCAAAGAAACGCACAAAGAAATCTAAAAAGCAGGATGGCGCACTGGTTGAGGGCTCTTCCGAAGCGGAAGCACAGCCGGCACCCGAGATCCCGCAGTCAGTTGAGGAAGAGCTTGTATTGACCCCAGATACGCGCCAGAAGCTACCAGGAAAGCCCCAGTGGTATCGCGACCTTGTCAAGAAACAGGGCGCACCGCCCACTATCACCGTCCGCTCTAGGATTGCCGCTATAATGCTTGAGTTGTCTTGGGATACCTACCCTCTCGCCTGGTCTGATAAGCATGGATGGACCTTCAAGGTTCCTGCGGGTGAAGCTGAGGCATACATGGAAAAGGAAAAGAATGCCCTCAAATGTGTTTTCACAGATGAGGATAAGCCTGCCCGTTTAAAGGAAGATAAAGAACATGTTTACTTTAAGCTCCCTCACAAGGACGGGCCAACCGCAAGATGCGTCAACCCATTATCAAAAGCATATCTTAAATTATTTGAGGAAGGAAGGCTTACATCAGACTTACCACTTGCCCGTGAAGCGCTTGATATGAATGCACAGTGCTCATATTGGATTAGTTCAAGGGAAAGGATCCTGGGGCAAATGGTGGTGTATCAAGATGAATTGAGTAAAATGGGGATCAAACAGGAAGAGGATCCTGAGAAAGCTCGTTCGGAGGCCGTAAAGGATGGTATTTTGGCATTATCAGATGTTAGACTCCGTCCTTCCGCGGCGCCCCCAACTGGTAATACTTCGGATCCCAAGCTGGGCTTCATATTGCCCCAATTGATACCTATGGGTACGGTCACTCGGAGAGCAGTGGAAAAGACATGGTTGACAGCTAGCAACGCAAAGAAAAATCGAGTTGGGTCAGAATTAAAGTCCATGGTCACGGCGCCGACGGGGTACCACTTTGTTGGTGCAGACGTAGAGTACGTCTTTCCCTACCGCTTGTATTGTACTAGATGAATACTTATTTAACGATATCACAGCTCCCAAGAACTCTGGATAGCGAGTTTAGTCGGTGATGCACAGCTTCAACTTCACGGTGGTACCGCATTAGGCTTCATGACACTGGAAGGAACTAAGTCCGCAGGAACTGACCTTCACTCGAAGACGGCAAGTATCTTAGGAATATCGCGAAATAGTGCGAAGATATTTAATTACGGACGTATCTACGGTGCTGGAGTTAAATTTGCCACTGCTTTGCTGAAGCAGTTTAACCCATCGATATCAGATTTACATGCAGTCAAGACTGCAGAGGACCTCTACAAGGCAACTAAGGGTGAGAAGCTTCGTGGGAGGCATACAAAACTCGTCGAAAACCCTTTTTGGTTCGGAGGCACCGAGTCTTTCGTATTCAATCGTCTCGAGGACTTTGCGAATCAAGAACAACCAAGGACACCTGTTCTTGGTGCAGGGATAACGGAAGCGCTGATGAAACAGTATCTCAGCAAAGGTGGTTTCATGACATCACGGATCAACTGGGCAATTCAGTCAAGTGGGGTGGATTATCTCCATCTACTCGTCACTAGTATGGACTACTTGATTCGCAAGTATGGACTTGACGCAAGACTAGCGATCACGGTACATGACGAGATTCGGTATTTAGTCAAGAGCGAAGACAGATACCGTTCCGCCATGGCCCTTCAGATTGCGAACGTCTGGACAAGAGCAATGTTTAGCCAGCAAATGGGGATTAACGATCTTCCACAATCTTGCGCTTACTTCTCTGCAGTAGACATTGACACCGTATTGCGAAAAGAGGTTGATATGGACTGCATAACTCCATCAAATCCAAATCCTATTCCTCCAGGAGAAAGTGTCGACATATTTCAGCTCTTGGACAAGGGCGAGGAAGCAAGGCTAGATCGAGGGGTCAACTCTGCGGTAGACATCGAGATTGAAGAGAGCAAAAAAATGAACCCGTATGTGACTAGGGTGCCTGTTATGCGAGAGCTCGCAGACCAGAGTGGTACTAAGTCGGACCAGCTTTGGGCATTGAAAGCGCAAATGGCAACCAATGTCTCAGCTGCCATAGCTGTGATGAAAGCATGGAGAGCTGAGCGAGATGCGCCCAAAAAGACCGTCAGTTCGAGGGTTACCACTGATGTCAAGGACACCTCGACCCTGAGCAAGGGCAATGTGATTATGGGACTAGGGGAGGCCCAGACAGCTAAGCAAGCTACATACACGAAGCCCGTAAGCTTGAAGAGGTCTACAGCTACTCGCAAGAGTATCTCAACGCTGACCGAGAACGAGTATGATTCGTTAGAATTAGAGAGTGAGATTCTCAATCATCACTTGGATTTGGTCTCAAGGTCATATCAGCAGACACTCCCTGCTCGACCAGTTCACCTTGAATTCAAGTCGATGAGCAGCCAGACTAAATTGACTTCGTAAAGGGGTTCTTTGCTCTCCTGTTGATGTAGATTTCGAGCTCTTATGCTCTTTGGTTGGGTGATCGGAGTTACATTTGAGGTTGAGTGTAAAGGTTTCATTTGCAAATTCATCTTTGGTTTTTCTATATCTGATATAACTTACATTTGGCGAGGGGAACAAAAGTAACATTGAAGATTGAAGTATATACTGTATGTGTGGCACCACAATCAGTCCGCTGTTCATATCGTTCGGGTAGATAGTTTGCATACGTAACTGACTGCCTGGCATATATAAGCTCGCCATACAGGTAGTCTGCTAGATAATAATTTAGAACCATTTTAGTGCATAGTTACCCTGATTTCTAATATTTCTTGCACCAAGGTGGCGGATGTTTCATTTTACCTTCATTACGCACTCAACCGTGTGCTTCACGCACTGGGCAAAAAGTTTCGTTGCATCGATCGGGAGTCGAACCCGAGCCAATTGCTTGGAAGGCAATTATCCTACCGTTGGACCATCGAAGCTAACTTTTTAAATTTGTTTAATACAAATAAAGTGAACCTCTACTCTATTTTAAGTATGCCTAGTTTCTCCAGTCCCTTACGCAGGTGACAAGCAAAAGTGCCTACTACGCCTAGACTAAAAAGTTGCTTAAAGAATGGTCATATTAGTATATGAGAACTTAGTTGTGCATGCATGCCCCCCGCTTATTTTGATATCTAGTTTTCAGACATCCAGGATGGAGGAGATGTGGTGCTGTGCTTCTAAGGTACGTAGGCCTTTACAATACATTGTGTATGGTCGACTGACCTCCTCAAACCAAATAGATGAACATATCCGGACATACACGAATAATAATTGCGAGACCATATGTAGCTGACCCCCCCGATCTTGATAAACTGATCTGCTAAACATAATAATAATAAAGACACTTCCCGCATCCCATCCAACTACCAGGCAATTGAAGTCCAAGCGCCAAATCTGTGCACCTGCTGCTTCTGGGTTTTTTCTACACCTAAATGAGTTTCACCCCTTCTTCCCCCTGCCCCCAGGCCTTGAATATGCTTTCAAGCCGATCCTGCTCGCCCTTTCCCGCAAAAATCGTTTTGATGCCAGAGTATGATAAGCCATAAAGCTGCTTGGGCGTAAGTTGGAAGTGCTCTGCGACAAGGGCATATTCATTTGACAATTGGCTATAGAAGATACCAACATCATCGGTCTTTTTGGACGAAAGGCGGTAAGTAAGTTTACACTGACAAATAATGGAAGTGGTAATGTGTGGTTATGGAATGGGAATATTGAGAACCAGCTGAGGGTAACTGGGTTATACAGAACTGAGCCGTATGAACAATTAGATATCAGAAGAAATAACACCTACAGCTATCAAAAGAGGAAAGAAGCCTCAGATAAATAAATCCAGAAACCCAGAGAAATAGGCAAACTCACACAGAGCACCACGGGACATTGTTGCTCCAAGAACCACATTCTGAAATGATGGTCACCATAACCACCTATCTTATCTTCTTCACCTTCTGTACCAGCCGTGACAAGCATTTTCGCGTGTACGTTGCAGCTAATACACAGCTCCAACGCAACATTCCTCTTGCGCAGCTCCTCTCGTATAGACTCAGGGATGTGGATCACGTGACCAAGCCTATCTGGTTTGAAGGATAACAGCAAGTGGAGGTCTTCCTCGGCAGATGTTTTTGCCACTTCGCCAAAATGCAATGTAATTTTCAGCCCCGCGGCGCGTGCCTGTGCAAAGTGTGGTCCGAAGGACGCGATGTCTCCTTTCTAGAAATAAATTGCCAAATATGGTCACTGGTTAGCCTTGACGTGTTAAGCGAGAGGGAAAAGCCGTGAAAATGGGATCACTTTGATTGAATGAGGTAAATTTGACAGTGAGCAATACCAGGGGATCCCCGCACAGGTCCACCCCCACTACTCCCCGGCCTTGATACCGAGTCGCGAGGTTGATGCATTCTTGTGCTTTCTCGGGAGTGTCCCTTCTGTCAATTGACAGGATTAGATACGTCTTCATGGTGCTTGAAGACGTATTGTAATCATTGATAGAATCTAGGACGGCCTTAATATATTGGGCTTTAGTGAGCCCAGTCTCTTTAGATTCCCGTGGGGTCGTTCTTAGCTCTAGGTAAATGACTCCATCATTATCAAAGTCCTGGAGCACAGCATTTGTGGAGTATTTGATAGTTTCAACATCGTTGCATAAGCGGTAGATATAATTTGAGAATAGTGGAAAACATCTGCAGAGATTGAATGAGCATGTATGTGAGCCACAGACCTCATTCCGAATTTTTAAAAGTGGCATAATCATATACAGTAAACATTGATTGAAATGGGCCAATACTTGACTATGTCATAGTCAACCTTCCCACTAGGCATCACGACAATGGGATCCTCAAGATCATATAGCAAGCCCTCCTGGTCCGCAGCCTCCTTTTTCTGCATCCAGATCCTATGCAGACATTCACGGCTAATGCTACCTGATAAATGTGCATGGAGTTCCTGGTGAAAGTCAGTCGTCACGGAGCTGAACGGGCTGGCTAATGTAAACCAACGATCTTAGGCAACTTCTTGCAGAATTCCTGAAGAGCTGAGGGCTCGGACTTAGTGCTGTTGTTGAGGTCCATCTAAGCCTGAGACTGAGGTCAAAAACTGATTTTGGTTTAGTGGGAGACCGTTTTCAGATAGTTGGATCGAGTTTTGATTAACATAATGGATGGGGTTGCGAGGCGGATGGGGTTGTGGCTGCGAGACCAGACTAGACGAACTGCGCCAACCAACGTAAGATAAACTGGTGCTTGTACCAGATACCTTATATTATGAGCTAGATTACTTTCCATTATCCCATTGTCGGGTTGATCCTGTCTTGAGATCAACACGCCTCGCAACTCCATCCATTTACGTTAGGAGGATGAAAAGGGCTTCGTAATTGTGGAAGGCCATATCATATCATATATATATATATACAATACTTAAGTTGGGATCTAGCGCCAAGGGATCGGATTCAGGGGGCTCTATGGGCAGCACCAATCAGGTACGAGATTGGTTAATCAAAACTGGGGAAGATGCGACATACCTTACCCTATTCGTTATTAAGGATCTCTGGTCAGAGTGTAGCAACTGCCTATAGGGAAGCCTAAAAACAGTTTTTCTGCACAATACAGTGATTGACGATTTTGATTTTTTTGGTAACTATGGGATTTAACCCAGTCTGGTTGGGTTTAACCTTGGTAGGAACTCTATACGAGACTGGCCTAAGGAGTGAAGGCTCAAGTTAAAGGGCTGGAAAAAATATATAGGAAGATGGTTCCCCATCCACTCGTGAATAGATTATATATCTAAAAGTGAGTACGACATAATCAATTCTTCTACAAGACCTTTAATTTTATAGACTTTGTAACAACTGAGATTGTGGTAGTTGAGAAATGGAGGAGCAAAATCTTCAATTTTTACGTGTATTGTTCAGAAAACCCATGGCTCCGGCTCCCTCTAATAGCCATGTATGTGACAACTCCAATAATAACTGGATATGGATTTGTCTACAGTCTGGTTGGCATTAATCTAAACTTACTTCAACTTGGGGAAATTTCTGTGGCTTTCCTTTATAGGTCTCGGGTACTTGATTTGAATTTAATTGCAAGCTTAAGGCGGGAGAAACCACATGCACACCGGAGATTGTGTGACAATGTCGTAAGGCTGGGTGTCAAAATCGGTATTAAGAGAAGGTATGCGAATGTAAGTTGCCCATTGGCAGGTTTGTCGACCTTGGGAAATCATGCTATATGTGAGTAACGTTTATGAGAGAGCCACCTTCACAACTCATGATTAAACGACCCTGATTTAGCTTTTAGCGCCCAGTTACCAACAACAGGCCTAGATACCTTCAGCTACGAAGGTCTGTTAATACGTCGTGTACATACATATAAGCTCTCACCTCTTACCTCCGTACAAGAGCAACGAGTTTGATATATTCAGCGCATCCTGTTCTCATCCTGACAGAGATATGCAGCGCTACATAAACTGTAGCACCCCGGGCGGCTTGGCGGTCCAGAGAGGCACTGAGACATTTTACCTGAAGATATTTCGACTTTGCCGTTTGCATGTTCAGAGTTGATAGCGAGTGAATTCGAGTATGGCGTCGGGTGAGAACCTCCCGATCTGTTGAAATTGCTTTCTTGGACGGAAAGTCTTGAAAAGCCGTCTATGATACTGTATTCTTCTGTTGAAACCCTAAGGCAGGCAGAGAGAGACTGGCACCATAATCATTATAAAGCAGGTTCCCTTACAGCTAAGTACTTAAGCTCCTGCTCGGGATTTGGGTTCAGGTGTTTTGGCCTGGGGGTAAACACGGTATATCAAATCAACCAGCAGTTGAGAACTACATAGAAGGCGACCTAGAAGTCTAGAAGGCTATCTACTGTAGCTGTTGCGGCAAGATCGAAGACTTGGTGCCTCCAGGGCCGGCGTGCATTATTGGACATGGGCGAGGGCTTCTGGTGGTGGTGGTACATGTAGATGCTTCCGGACTTCCCAGGCAGCGGTCAGGCAATTCACCCTTGTCCCCTTCTCTGGCACCAACCTGCATTTAATTCAAGCTTGTTTCTGCTCCTTACTCCGTACTTTGGCCCTCGCACTCTGGACTCTGGGCTGGAAACATCGCCGTCTACAGCTCATCTTTAGGTGCAGTGCGAGGCTGCGGATACATTGGTCATAGCTGTCTCTTCTTTGGTCCACCGCATCCCATAATCTCCAAGACAGACAAGACAGACAAGACAGACAAGACAGACAAGACAGACAAGACAGACAAGACTTCGCCCCCTCCATCCCCCCTACATATCTAGTAGCCGGGCTGGCTCGCAGCATAGAATTAAGTGAGGAAACTGCTAAAGTAATTAACGAGCAAATCAGCCGCCATCGCCTCTCTGGCTCCCCCTAAACACAACCTCCATCTCGCTCCCAGACTATCCCACAGACCTCCGTTTCTCTGTTTCTCCTCTCCTTTCGAACACGGCGACTTTCTAACGGCTGTAGTTCTGCGCCCTACTGAAGTATTCTTCTGTGTCGCTTTGCTCTCTTTAGGACTGGGCACTTGCAGAGAGCAATTGATCAAGTTGTTTCCAGCACGGTTAATTCACAAAAATCTCGGCTCGGCATTCACATTGGCCGCCCCCAGATACTCGACCGTTTAAAGCAACAAAGCACCCCCCTTTTCCTCCTGGTGTTGCCTGTCAACGTCACCGACCACTGGGCCCCGTTCTTCGCTGTCGCATCGTTTCATTCGTTGTGCTTGTGGCAGTTCCGCCGCCGATCACCCATCGGAATCACGTAGAAAGGTCTTAATCCACACAGCCCCCATAAGGAGAAACACGACTATTCCGCAAGAGCGATCCAAGTGCACAGCAAGCAAGAATGTCGACAGATATTCAGGACAAAATTGCCGCTGCGAGGCGCGAGGCAGAGAGTCTCAAGGAGCGGATAAAGAGGAGGAAGGATGAGATGGCCGATGCCGACTGTACGTGTCTCGCCTTCTATCTCGCTTTATACTTCAATAGCTGATTCCATGGAACAGTGAGGCAGATTGCCAGAGACACCCTAGAGCCTATCCCACGCATTGGAATGAAGGTGCGAAGAACTCTCAAGGGGCATTTGGCGAAGATTTACGCTATGCACTGGTCTACCGACCGTAGACACCTTGTTTCAGCCTCCCAGGATGGGAAGCTTATCATCTGGGATGCATATACCACAAATAAGGTCCATGCTATACCACTTAGATCTTCCTGGGTCATGACTTGTGCTTACGCACCAAGTGGAAATTTCGTCGCCTGTGGCGGTTTGGACAACATCTGTAGTGTTTACAACCTCTCATCCCGTGACGGGCCAACCCGAGTAGCTCGCGAATTGTCCGGCCATTCAGGTTACCTTTCATGCTGCAGGTTCATTAACGACCGGAGAATTTTAACGTCATCAGGTGATATGACCTGTATGCTTTGGGACATTGAGACTGGGGCAAAACTCACTGAATTTTCTGACCATCTTGGAGATGTCATGAGCCTCAGCATCAATCCCACCAACCAAAATATATTTGTGTCAGGGGCTTGTGATGCATTCGCCAAGCTGTGGGATATCCGTACTGGCAAGGCTGTTCAAACGTTTGCTGGGCATGAATCAGATATCAACGCTGTCCAATTCTTCCCAGATGGCAATGCATTTGGTACAGGGTCCGATGATGCTACTTGCAGACTCTTTGATATCCGCGCCGATCGGGAACTGAACCAGTACTCTGTATGAAAATATGCTTGTCAAAGCGCTATTGGCTATGTTACTAATATTTGAACCTAGTCTGAACAAATCCTCTGCGGAATTACATCCGTCGCGTTTTCCGTCTCTGGGCGACTTCTGTTTGCTGGTTACGATGATTTTGAGTGCAAAGTATGTGTTCTGTCTTCCATTTCATGTGGCAGAGTCTAATCAACGAAATCTATAGGTATGGGATGTATTAAGGGGAGAACGTGTTGGTGTCCTCAGTGGGCATGATAACAGGGTTAGCTGTCTCGGTGTCAGCAATGATGGGATTAGTTTATGTACTGGGTCATGGGATTCTTTGGTAAACTATTCTCTAATAACACTCAAATTTGAAACTGCTAACATTCTCAGTTGAAAATATGGGCATGGTAAGTCCAAATCGTGGATTCCGAACCAAATTATTCTATAACATGAGCGAAACCGAACCATTAAGGATCCAAAGCTCATGCGGGAATTTATAAGACTTGATGGTCATGAGCTTACGAACGGCGAATTTTTCTGGAACAGATGACTTAGCGTCATGGTTTTAATTGATATATTGGGGGACAATGAGGAATGGGGGCAACGAGATTGACTCTTCTGGTTTTTCAAATGTCAGCATATCAGAAATCACGAAGTTGTGATTTGCGGCGATTGAAATGCAACATTTTTTAAGGTGCTTTTTATGGGAAATACTGCGTTTGGGAAATTTACTTCATTCATGCTTTTTTTTCGGTTCTTTTCTACTCCATTTTTCTATATATCTTTTTTCTCTTTAGAATCCCCATTTAGTCCCTTCACACAGCTTCTAACCGTGGGTCTTGGCGATTCATTGGCTGTTCTGAGAATTCATGCTTGTTTTTTCTTATACGGGAAGACTCTTCTCGCATTCACTTGTTTCCTTAACTTCCTTGCTAGTAGTAAATGGCGAGAGGCTACCTCTCCTCTACCCCGTCTCCATCCTTCTACCCTAAAAACATACTACCCTTACAACATAGCTCATATGCTCTTTCTATTATTCACTATATTTCTGTTTCCTTGCGTCAATTGAGTGCCTCGGATTCTTCTAATTTGTTTGCTACTTGATATTTTCCTACCTGCTTTCCTTGCTAGCGTCAATTTCATCGGTGGGTACGTTGGTGTGATATCAGAGAAATATGTTAAATTTTGCTAGTATATTTACTGCGACTGACTGTTGCTTACTATCAAAGCCTTTTCGCTATCCATTATATTTATATTGATACCGCCATCTGCGCGGTTGGTCGAGGTACATCATATATAGTCTCTAAACCAGTTATTTCACTCAGTATCACAAACCCTTCACTCCTAGAATCCAAAAACATGCTACCTCACCCGACGGAAAGGCCTACGGTACACTGGGCGTAATGGATGGTGGGATGGAAGTGGTTCTGCACGTATAGTTGTGTTTAAGTACTAGTACTTTCATGTGCAGGAAATTATGTCACGATCCCGCTGTCATAGGGTGTCGCAATTTAGACTATTTGCGATGTCGCCATTGAACGTCTGTGTCCAAAGCACGGCCGCGAACAGTGAACCAGGGTTTCACGTCGTCGGTGAATGGGAAGTTACCCTGAAACGCAGCTATAATGACAGATACAATAGTGGGGATTAAGTAATCACGGCAAAGGATTTAGTCTGGGCTACTCGTAAAATAGCACTAAACCTATGGGGATAGAACTATAGCCAAACGCAGCTGACCAAGCTTATAGATGATAAGCACAACTATGCAGCGATTAAGCCAGTAGGGCATGCTAACGGTGATCATCATACCATATGCGCCCTCTTTGATATCGATATCAAGCCACCTCGAACGTTAAAGTTCCAGACCCTCTGCGAGGGGTAGTGCAACCAGACTAAAGTTCACCATCTGACGTAAATAGTCTGCTAGTATAGGGCCTTGCGATCGCGCTTTGACACCTGCATTCTATGCATTTCCAAAAATGTAATTGACTCTGATAATATCTCTAGAACTAGCTAGCTAAACACGCAAATTACTACCCAAATCAGTGCCATATCACCGAGCAAATCAGCTTGGAATCCACCGTGCAAATCGACCTAGAAATCAGCGTGCAGTTCGGCCTGGAATCCACCGGCAAATCGACCTAGAAATCAGCGTGCAAATGAGCCTGGAATCTACTGGCAAATCGCCCTAGAAAACAGCATGCAAATGAGCCTGGAATCTACCGTGCAAATCGACCTAGAAATCAGCGTGCAAATGAGCCTGGAATCCACCGGCAAATCGATCTAGAAATCAGCGTGCAAATGAGCCTAGAATCCACCGGCAAATCGACCTAGAAATCAGCGTGCAAACCAGCCTCGAATCCACTGTGCAAATCGACCTAGAAATCCGCATGCAAATGAGCCTGGAACCTACCGTGCAAATCGACCTAGAAATCAGGAAATGTATGGGACTCTTGAAGTGCGATTGTGTAGCTCTCAGGAGTGCGATTATGTATAGCCCTCAGAGTGTGATTGTGTGTAGTTAGTTATTAGAGTGCAATTGTGTGTAGCTATTAGAGTGCGATCGTGTGTAGTTCTCAGAGTGCGATTGTGTGCAGCTATCAGACTGCGATTGTGTGTAGAGAGAACTCGTTAGGAACAGATTGAGAGGAAATATGGTGTGGGGAACGACGACTAGCCAGCTTATAAGGAAATAGGAAGAATGCACGCGCGATGTAGTTGGTAATGCACACAGGCAGATCTGCACAGCTGAGCGTTGACAATGCTGGCAACGTCCATGACAAATTGACGTTGCAGAGCTGCTCTTTTGTGTAGATAAACATTTCAATATCCTATTGACGTTGACTATGATTCAATCTAGTTAACATATACAAACTAAAAAATCCAAAGACGCCTTGCTCTGATCTCAGCTCTGATCTCACTGATCTCAGCTCTGATACTAGCTCCGAACTCAGTAAATCTGGCCTCAAATCTGGCCTCAGATCTGGCCTCAGCAGCAATAAATTTTTCATCAAGCTTCGTTTGAAACAGTTCCTGCATTTTCCACATTGCTGCCAACTATAAAGTATCAATTAGTAACTTCAGAGTGTATATACAAACCTGAGGTAATACTAACGCCAGCAAAACCATATGCCACCATGTACCCTTGCTGCATCCGGACGTATGAGTGAATTTCCCCTTTATCGGATAGCCAATGATTATACGACTGGGCGTTCTATGCCTACATATATGTTAGGATGTCACCTGTAAATCACTCTTCATTGTATTGCACTTACCTGCGTATTCACTCGCCTTCGCGACAATTTCCCGCGGAGTCCAACATACCGATAGCCTTTGATAAAGTGGTTGAGCATTGCAGACGAAGCGAGCAGAAACGAGACTGGAGAGAGAGTACGCAGACAGGATCGCTGGGATGGGAGAGAATGTATGTAGACAGGATCACTGGGAGAGAATGAAAAGCAGTAAAAAAGGAAGGATGGAGGGTTTATAAAGTTGTTTGCTATAAGGCGTTTGCTATAAAGGCGTTTGCATCGGCTGCCAAGCACTAAGTAAACCAAGCCGTCTAGTCTGGTTGCGGTTTCCAGTTAGGGTATAAACGAAGCGTAACATTCGCTTATACCCTCGCTTACTGGATTGGGGCGTTCCGGCCTAAGCACAATCAGTATATGTGTCCGTCGGAGTGGGATGAGGTGGGAAATTGCCCTTATAGGCACCTTCTTGTGTCCAGGGCGATAAGACACCTCACATAGATTTAAAATATATCAAAAGTGCTCAAGGAGGAAGGAAATGCTTCTCAGCCGTGTGTTTAAAAAAACAAAGGTCACTTATATTCGACACTATCCTCGTTACAGGGAATTATGGGTATGATGATATGTGGTCCGTCATGTCCCACATCGCCTTCCGTAAATGAAATGCCATACATCCGTAGAAAATTTGTCGATTTCTTGGTGACTACGCATCTTGCATGATATGGAAAGTTGTGTTCGCATTGGCCCTACCCATTCGGCCTGATGATCACCATGGCAATTTGGGCTGCAGATCGAGCCTTCAAGTTTCTGTGAACAGAAACTTCGAGACTGTACTGTGCGGGAAGGGATCAGATG
Organism: Terfezia claveryi; assembly: GCA_015179025.1. Lineage (NCBI taxonomy): Eukaryota > Fungi > Ascomycota > Pezizomycetes > Pezizales > Pezizaceae > Terfezia > Terfezia claveryi. Next base: position 37,355 of record WHUX01000094.1, read on the forward strand.
GCCCTACCGAGTTGATCTAGCGAAGAAGTAGCCAATACAATATAACGATGAGAGGGACCTCCCCCTGGTTACTCACTCCACCTGACAAAAATTTCGATTTATCTCAAACGCTCCTTGTAGATTTTACATTAGAAAAGTTCAGTTTTGCGCGTGTGCTGTGGTCTTTTTTGCTGAATTTGACGAGAAGTATATGTAAGCAATGCTTACTTCTAGTTCAGGGTAACATTGATGAACATTCAATTCTTCTGCAGTAGTGCTCTCGTGCATGTATCCGCCAAACATCATATCTATAGCAAATCAAAAGATTTCCCACCCCTGCCACCAGTATACCAATAGAGACAATATACGGTAAATTACAATACTATGGTGCTAGAAGGTAGTGCGAATATCGTCATTCAAAATCGTAACGAGCTAAAACCATTATGCATACGCACCCCAACCTAAATTTATCGTCAATAGTTGCCATCTTATAAGATGCTAGGAATGTACTCACCACAAAATAAAAGAGCCAAATTCTTTACATCGGTCGCCTGCTGAATTAGTTCGTTGACTGTAGCGCCCACAGACAACGCGCCCGCCAACTTCTTATTCACAATCTCTAGAGACCTCTCGGCCTCACCATCGTCCTTCGTGTCTTGATTTAGCTTCATAAAAATATCTTCGGCCGAGATCTCAGACTCGTCTCTACCCTCTCCTCGTTGCATTTTTTTGAGCTTGATGGGTGAGATTGTCCAGCTATAGAGTGGATCGTAACGAAGGACATCTAATATAGTCATTATATTATCCTTCTCTAGGCGGAGAACCGAGAGAGTAAATTCGCAGCAACGGCGGAAGACACCTTCAGTGCCAGTGACGCCCATACCATCAACAATGTCCCTTGTAAGACGGAATGGCACCACCTCAGGAATGGGAAGGACGCGGCCTTGTTCAAAAGCCACGCCAAGGTCAATGTGGACCACTTCGCCGCTCTTTTCGTCGAGGAGGATATTATGACCATGGCGATCCCCCAAACCAAGAACCCATCCTAGCATAGATATGGCAGCAGTACTTCGGGTGTATGCAAGCCTACTCCTAAACCACTCATCTGGGCCCTCGAAGTGATGCATGAAAAAGAACCTCATGATAGGAGAGTAATTCTCCAGAACCTTCTGAAATATTTTAATTCTCTCTTCTCTAGCTTTCGTCTTCGCGCTGGAAATGGCTTGTCTACATTGATTGGCTGTCCACTCTTTTGGGTAATATTTCGTGTGGAAGGGGATAAGGTATTCATGTAGTGGGATTGTGTTAGGGACGAACTCAATGATACCGGCCCCGACACCCAAAGGGAGCACTTTATAGGTGCGAACACCAAGATTACGTTGGCGGGTTTGACGATTACGTTGGAGCAGATGACTGACGTGTTCAAAGACCTGCTCCATGATGGCATCTTGTCGGAGATCATCACCACCTCCCTTGACCTATTCCAACGGGTATCAGCATTTATAGTAAAAATGATCAACAAGGCACTCACCAGCATTTTATATGACTGTCCATTCGAATCATGACAAGTCAAGACTTTGGGTGCACTCAGGCCTCCCGCAACGGCTAGTTCAGGGTTGAATTTCTGCAAGTAAGGTACACTGGAGTAATCACAATCTTGCCGTATTGGGATATCCATGGTAGGTGGCGGTAGTTTTAGGCTTGGTATCTCCTTCTCGATCTTCTGGTCAAGGCCCCTATCATCTGGGAAGGCCCTCCTCAGTGCTATCTTTGTTGTTTTCCTGTCCTGTTTCATCTTATAACTAGCAGCTCTGATATAAGTGGCTATCGATTGATGGAGACGGGTCATAACTTTCCCCGCAAATTCGTCCTCCTGCTTCAAGGTCATTGCAATTTTCGAGGCCATGGTGGCTCTTGAATGGGAAGAGAGATCCTTAGTCTTACTCTTGGTGACACTCAAGATTTGGTATAATGAATGATAAGGATGGTCCCGACATATTCGAAGTATAAGGGCCTCCAGTAATGTTTGGAAATCGTCACCTTGATCCATCAAACGTGAGGAAAGTTGATTCATCAGAGGAACGAATTTTCTGGACTCAACTCGGTTGATGTACGTCGCCACTGCGTTATTTGCTTTCTCATAGGTGGAGGACTGTAGCCAAAGCGAGCAAAATCGAATGGCGTCCTGATCATAATCGTCGCATACGCCCAGGCAGCGCAAGTAATTTCCAATGCTTCTCTCCAAGAAGGCCTCCCGGTTTTCCTTCAACCTCAAGTATTCCATGTCATCTAAAGCCAGCCATTTCTTTGCTTTGGCTTTAAAATTATTTAGCGTCTCAAATTTCGGGCTGTCCTTTGGAGTACTTCGCAATTGCCTCTCCGCTTCTAGAAGCTCTGCTTGCTTGCTTTCTCTAAGCTTGGCTGCCCGTTTAATGTCCTCTATGTTGCCTTGATTGTTCAATTGCCGGTCGCAAAACAATGCAAATTCATGGTAGACTCTCCCGGCTACTTCCGGTTTGTTCTTTTCCTTCTGAAGTTGTTTAATAGCTGCCTCCAAATAGTCAGCCATAATAACCTCCGGCTTCTCAAGTCTTGCTTCGGATATCCAGCAACCCTACCGTAATTAGCAAAAGATGATTACAGGAGGGGGGGGGGGGGACCTTTCGATCTTACCAATGTTGCCAATAGCTCTGTTCGCCCGACACTTATGTCCTGCCGGATCACATTTAAGTTCGCATTCTCAAGCCCCTGAAGCAACCTAATGGAGCTCGTTGCCTCGCCTTGATCCCAGAGAACGCTTGCGGTCTGCAGAGTGGCAGCAGCCGATATATCCAAAGTCACCTCTGCACACAAACCGACAATCTTATTAAGATGTGTCGAGGCAGATAGTGCATGTTGCAATACCTTGTGGCTGCGCGCGAGCTCACAAAAGCTTATAAGAGCCTTAGCCTGATACAGACGTGCGACTTTTAGATCAATGTTGGTGTTTTCTTGAAGATGCCTCCGTTTTGCTATGGAACTGAAAGTAGCTTGTCGTATGGCCATCATCTCTTCTACATCTGAGAAACTGCCATAAATGTCAGAGCATGCATAGTTACCCTCAATTTCCGCACTTACTTTGCAATTTTCATCCACGGGGTGCGAACGTCAAGTCTCCTCCATGCCTCTTGTAGTTGAACGGAATTTTTGGAAGTCAGAACTTCTTCAGCCTCCGTAAGCATAGCTAGGGTTCGAATACTCGCTCCCAGAGATAGCCCCGTTTGTTTCCCTGTCGTGAGTTGCTTCATGACCTCAAGGATCGAGGAATCCAAGTCAGAGGACAAAGCTTGAGCATTAACGGTATTATTAATTCTTTGTAATGCCCTGTAAACGAGGGGTTGCCGGCCAGTGTAAGTCGCAGGGCATGGTAAATCCCACTGCTCTAGTTTCCAGGCAGATTCATATACGTTCTCCAGAGCAGATTCATTTCCAAACCCCAAAAAACCTCCTTGCAAAAAGGAGTGCGATAATCCGTATAACCCAAGGGTATTGAAAGCCCCAACAGTACCTACACTTGCATCGGTGTCATGCCTTGATTCCAAACGCATTGAAGTATCCATATGAGCCCCCCGAAATGACAAAGATTTCCATCCGTCTCGCTCATATTCTAATTTATTGAGGACAGTATTGAGACTAGCGCCTTGATTAAGTCCATAGTAAGAGTCTGGTTCATCAATATTCTTGTAGATCTCGAGTAGCAAGTCAGTACAGCCTGTATAGTCCGTTTGTTCTCGAGAACAGTATATTTCAATGAACATTAGTGCACTTTTGAACATCCCGCATAGACAAGCTGCTCGTGCAAGATCTTGATAATCCAAGTCTAACCAGTCATCCCGCTCTAGTTTGGTCTTTTCATCCTCCCTTTGCTGCGCTCGAAGGTAAATAATTGTGTTGATTAGCACTACCATGTGTGGGGCCGAGGCATTTGTCCGCTGTTTGAAGCAGAGCCTGAATACATCAGAGAGGGCACCTCTCAATTCATCTTCTTCAGTGCGGCCTTCAAAGATTAGAACAAGATGAACTAAATAGGGAAAAACCTTTACAGCCAGGCCTTCAACTGACTGCAGGAGTGGGCCCACACGACTACCAACTGCATCGGATGGACCGTTTAAAGAGATAGCTATTGCCAAGTCCTTGACCCAATCATTGACGGGCTTGCCATCCACTCTCCCTGCAAGAACTATTGTTGACGATGTTGACTCAACAGAGGGGAGATTTTCTGGGGGTGTCATTGCTAGAGCTCTGAGATGATGCATCGACACAATGAGCTCAGATCTCAGTGCTTCCTCACCAGCAGCTGTTTCTTGGTCTAGGATGTCATTGAGTGTAACTTCTGCAAGCCCAGCCTCCTGTCTGTTTTCGCTGAATAAGAGCTCTGTAAGATGTCTGAGTATTGCAGCCTTCGGTGTAACCTCCAATGCGTTTTGATCTCTTGGGAGATCCATCAACTTGGGCAATTCAACTTCCCTTGTCCATTCGGGATGTATTATTCCGCTTGCCGCATATGCTCTGCCCAATACCCTAGCTGACCATAAGAGGTATTCACTGCTGACATTGTACTGTCTACATGTGTGTAGGAGAGCCTTCGAAACATTAATAGACTCCTGGTCGGCCCCATATAAATCTTCTCGGTAGGTCTCAGGCTTTCCAAAATTTGAACTGATCAGAGAAAATGCTAGACGTCTTGAAGCATCATCCAATAGGCCATCTTCTTCAGCCTGATCCTTGAGAAGCACTTTCAAAAGCTCGCTCTCCTTTGATCCTTGGAAAGCGTTTCCATGGGACCTGAAGCCAATTGCTGATTCTACAATAGCCTTGAAAGTCTCGGCATTTGGCGTGCTTAAGGCTGCTGACCTATAGTCGGAGAGATAATCACAGAGCCACGAGTGAAATGTCTGAGCCGTACCCTGGCTACCAAGAAATTGACTGGTATCCACCTGAGAGTTGGGGGCTGTAGCAATGAACGTCCGCAGCAACGCCATGATTGAGAGGAAAGTGCTGATGACAAACGTTGGGTTTGTTTCCAGATACGCCCTTCCATTGAGGAAGAGGTATTGCACAATACCAACTGTGTCCTGTGCACAGACTGCATCGACAATGAAAGGCCTTAGTCCATGAATGAGCATCTCCAGCGGGTAACCTTCGTGTACTGTTTTTCCAGCCAGACAGACAAGCAACCTTATCTTCCTAATAACTGCACAGGCATGTAATGGGCCTAGGCTTGGGTCGATTGTGTTGAATAATTTTCGAACTACGTAGGTGAATATCGCAGGATTCCACACTTTGCCTTCATCGTACCCTCCTTTTCTACATATATGGTAAAGCGCGTTTAAAACGCACTTCACTCTGAATGATGGCTTCAATGACTCTCCCAGCTGTGCTTCAGAGGAGGATATCTTCACTATATCGTCCATAACGTGTTTTGCTGAAGATAGTGTAGGGTCACGGGAGAGTAATTTTTGCGATGTTCCTTCTTGTTCCATCACCTGGAATAGTGTTGCCATAATCCTGGGGAATGACTTGCTGTACAATTTCTCGTATGCTGCATCTCCTAGTCTTTTCCGCAATCGTGACTCGATTGGAGGCAGCTTCGGTGCACCTTCAACAGGAGGGGTCGAAATAGCCCATACCGTACAATAGGCCATGATTCGATGGAATCCCAAGGATAGAAGATTTCCGTAGCTAATACCCAATAGCTCAGCAAGGTCCTCAGCATCGGCTTCATGGTAGTTCATCAATAATTGCGCAACTATTTCCTCCTTCATATCCTCTATCAACTCAAGCCGTGATGAATATCCACTGACTTTGAACGGGAGCTTATCTAGTCCATGATAGTCAAGCCATGTAAAAATCAACTGTGAACTGAAGATTTTGAATAACGACCGAGCATTCTTCAAGCCTAAGGCCCTAGCAAGGGAATTGACACACTTCGTGGCATATCTTTCCACTGCGTCTGTGTCTACTATGTTTTTGTCGCCTTGTGTTGAAGTCTCAAAAATATACCAAACGACCCGCCGTTTTGTTGCATGAGACGCTGTGGCTAAGTGGGAGAGTGTGTACAACCTCATGGCGAGCTTTTCCATGCTGCGAACCTCTTTATCCAAATGGTTATGGATATCTTTGTAAAGATCAAGGTGTTGATTGAGTGGGAATATCTCAAAAAGCCGTGGTACAATCTCCGCCATCAATAATTTCATCCTTATATCTTTGTCCTGGAGAAGCGAAATAAAATAAGTTCGAGCAGACTTCTCGCCAGCGTTGAAGGCTTTGTCGATCTCCAATATCTGGAGCAGTGTCTTAGCCATGGACATCCGAACAATATGTGACACTGTGTCGTTCTCCAAGCAATTATCTGCCATCCAGCCATAGATTCTTCCACAAAGGTACTCTAGATCAGCGGTAGAGCTTGCTGAAACCCACATAGGAATAAGGGCTTTTATAACACTTAGAACAAACTCCAGGGCAGTCTCGCAGACCCTGAAGTCATAATTCTGAACTAAGTTTTCAGCAAGATGTTCTACGAGTCCTTCTGCATCGTCTGCCATAAGTAACGAAGACTCCAGGACCTCCGAGATAACGGGTTTCAGTAAAAGGAGCCTCTGTATTGGTAATCGTATTACATATTCGCCAAACGCTTTGCTGAGATCACCAATATTTCCCCCGCGCGCCCATGTAATCAATTTAAGTAGTAGGATGGTAGAGCTTCGGGTCGTTTCGGGGGAGTATTCCGCTTCGAGTGCTTCGCGAGGCATAGCCTTTAACTCCCTGGTTGCAATTGAAGCTCCTCTTCGCACAGGAGCATCAAAATCGTCCATATCAACATCTTCATCTTCATTAACCTCTTCCCTTGCGTGAATCCATATTTCGACGGCTTTTGAAATCGATTTCAGGGTCTCACCGAAGACACCCTCGAATACAGCTTGGAGCGTGCAGTCGATGCCAAAGACAGTGCGAAAATTTGGCAAAATAGGCGAGAGAAGATCTAAAACGGCATTCAAGTGCGCTTCGGTGCAATCACGGCGCTGAATATATCCTGTCAAATGTGCCAGAATGGAACTGAGTCTGGATTTTAGGTCATCTGAAAGTCGGAAATCTATGTTCCCCGTCGCCAATACTGTGACTAGAAAACTTGCTAAATTCTGAAGCACGCTTGGAGCAATGTTATTCGCACTAGTTGTCATTATGGAATTCCAGCGATCATCAATATTGGCGGCCTCCCGTTCGAAAAAATCAGCTAGTAATGCATTGACATTATGACGATGATCCAGGGTGGGGACTGGGGTAGATATCTGTCGTGCAGCTTGTGTTGTCATAATTGGACTGTTGGTACTGCCAATTTCTTCCTCGTCGAGAAGTAAATAGTTCAGTAGTTTTGCCTCCCCAATAAAGTTAACCCACGCTCTTGCTAGAGTCCCATAACATCGCCTCACTGGGGAATTTGGGATATCACCTTTTCTTCCACCAAGACAAATTGACAAGAATTCCGCGATTTGCGATGGCTTCAAATTGGCACTACTGACAGTTGATCGGTCTAGGCCGTCCACTGGGCGCCATCTCGCAATAAACCATCGTATCAACCTTTCCTCCGGCTGAAGTAGCAAAGATTGCGCAACACCACTCCTTTTTTCAAGGATGAAGCTACATACATCCAATGCAGAGTCAACAAGCAAAGCTGGTCCGTTTAAATCCATTGATGCAAGCATGTTGTCGATGGATTTCGAAATGTGTGAGTATACAACCAATTCTCTCGATAAGATGATCCGCATGAGATGGCATGCAGCACGACAAGTCACCTGGTTAGATGCTTGCCGGGAGCAGAGTTGCCATATCTGCTCCCAAAAAGATGAATTTGAGGGATCCCTTGCAGGAGGGAGGAAAGAGCCGCTATGCATTGTCAGTACATTGGGCGCTTTCAAAGGCTTTGCGAGACTACTTTTCTAAGTATCTGCACTGGAAAATTGAGGCACCACAGACCTTGCAATACCCAGTATTGCCCAACTAGAATTCACCGTGGAATCCTCTGAAGCAATGTGAGAGAGGTCTGCCATGATCCTCCGCCACTCAGACACGCTCAAAGGCTTTCCCGGCATTGTTATTCTTTCTTCGAGCAGAAATGGTATAAGCTGTAGAGCTACGGTTTTCAATCGGGGAGCGTACGAGCCCGCCTGCTGCAAGATTTGATTGAATCTGCTTTGAGTTTCCAGGCGCTTGCTTTTGCGTCTCCTTTTGCGACGGCTTTCAGACTCAGCAAGTCCATCATCTACCTCCGAGTCTTCAGTATCCATAGCGTCAACAGAAGGCTGGTTCGAGATATTTGTATCTAGCATGGATACCATCATAGCTATTATCTGAAGTATCATCCAGGCCACTTCTGGTCGCGTAGAATCATCTGCTTTAAGAGAGAACGAAGACAGGGTCAAGGGGGATCCGATAATATCGACTGGAATTGCTGGATCTGGAAAGTCGATGTCATCTAGCTGGAGCTGTTCCGCTGTGATTTTGCCACCACTTTCAGCATATTCCTTCATAAAAGTCTCTAGCAAATTGTCTAGCCCCTCCCTGATATCCTCCAACTTCTCCTCGTCATGTTCACCATTCAGTTCCTTGATGTATGCTGACAGATGAGGAAGTGAATACATCAAAGATATAAGCATCTCTTCTTTCAGGGCTGGCCCCGGCTTCGACTCCCAGGGACGGCCAATCAACCTTGGGATTTCTTTCGCAATGCTTCCTGCTAACTTGACCTTGTTTGTTGAGATAATTTTCAGTACACAGTTCAAAGCGGAATATGCAGCAACATGAGCAGACGTCAGGGTTTTGTGGGCCTGCAGGAAAGCCAAAACAGCCTCTGTAGCTACTTCCTCCAGCGTTTCATCTGGCTGTATAATTGGCGCGTTAGAGACCTGTAGAAGCAGGTGAAGGCAATGCATCAACTCCTCTATTTCCGTTTTCAATTTCGCAGTGATTGGTACTCGAGATAAAGAAGGCACGTTTCGACTCAAAAGAGGCCGACCCTTAGCCCTAGTACCCCTTCCCTTGGGCTTCTCCTCGGGCTCATCCAAATCCTCTCCATGTGGGTTAATATCTGCTTGTATGAATTGACAGCAGAAGTTCACGAGATCCATCCACTCAGACCGTGGAAGGTTCTCGACATGTGGTGTGTATTCGAGAACCGTCCTTAGGGACCTGATGTGGTCTAGTTTCAGAGGTTCGCATAACCCCTCACGTGGGTGAGGTAGTACGCCTGTAATATGTTGGATTAGATTTTTGACCGTTTTAGCCTTGAGAAGCTGTACGCCATGTTGGATCGCAGTCCTGAGAGTGGAGGATTCCAGGGTGAGAATGTCACTCTTCTTGGAGCTTCGCACGTAAACAGCTTTATCCCGTGTTAAAACACTGAAAAGTACCTCAAACTAAAGCCGTACAGATCAGCTCAAGTATATCAGGGGCTTGGGCAGGAAAGGACCAACCATCTTCTGGTATGCCTTATCATTGAGTTTCCTGCTCAGACGGTTAGCTGTTTTGTATCAATTCTACAGAGCATATATTTTCTGACGTACTCGTCTTGATGGACAGTAAGAGCATGTTTGAGGTCTGGAGAAGCGCTAATTAGCATATATGGAAGATCCGAAGCATGTATGGTTCCTACCAGTGAGTCCTTCTTTCGAAACTTTGATTGTATTCGAACTTATGTCCCCTGGAACTGGTCAACAAAAGTCTCTGGACTACCCAGCTACGAATGATCCATACCATACATGTTGAGCACCTCATCCCTGAACGTGTAAGATGTTGTGATCCTCATTTTGACGATCAGAGTCCCAAAGGCTGATGTCGTGGAAGAACTCCAGGAGCTCTACTAGGGGCTGGGCCTTTGAGTTTAGAGCACTATCAGCACAGTATCTTTGGTCAATGAGCTATGGGCACCCCAAGCTGAGGAAATTCAGAGTTCTAGGTGGTGGAGGTGGAAATCGAATCCAGATTTGAATCTATAGCTATAGTTATCGCACGCAGGCGCAAAGCTTACCCTGATCGCCAAGACTTGCATCCACGCGTTGGACATAAAGGACGATAGTCTCACACCGCAGGCAATTGAGCTCCCGCTTTGCATATTCCTTCTAACCACATATTTTCATTTATTTAATCGCATATCGCTTTGTAATTTCAGTAAACGAAACAATCCAAAAGTACTTTTCACTACCAGATGGCGTCCATTCACCCCAATGCCCAATCTCGAGCCCGGATAGTACCCTGGAGATCATCTGCCGATTTACTATGGGTAAAGGATGCATTCTACCCTGGTCCAGACGCTCCTGACCAGCGATACGATGCGTTGACCATGGTTCGTCCCATAATCCTCCAACAAAGCCCTTGGCCACTTACTGACGAATCCTTCCCCAGGCCCAAGCCTGGTCAGTGCGCGGGAAACTTCCCCACTCAATTGAAGCCACAGCGATGTTGACAGAGGCAATCATGCATGACCGACCCGGTGCGTCGCAATTGAACCTTCAGCTCTCGTACTCGACAGCAATATGTCGGTGAGCTCTCTGGAGACAATTTTCAAGACCGGCATCCAGTTCTGCAACTTTATTGACCACCTATTCCACTTCACAGATTCGTCAATGGCCTCTTAGACCCCGCTCAGCAATCCCACTTCGCAATCTCAATGCACACACTCGCACGAAACCTCAATCTCCCCTCCTCATTCGTCGAAATCCGCCATGCAGCTACCCACGAGAATCTACCCTCGCTCGCAGTCCTCCGCACAGCCGCCTCCCGAGCTCTCGGGTGGCTATGGTCAAACTACTGGGTATGGGTTGGCGCCACTCCCATTGACGAAGTCAACCCCGAGGTGGATGTCAATCTCTCGCGGGCAAGATTACTATTAAAGCAATGGCGAAAACTCCGGCGCGAGAACCCTACCCGGGAAATCAAGGAAGGAGAGAACGTGCCCGAGAGTAGAGAAGCTCTTGCGATCATTCGAGACTGTGTGGGAATGTGTGGAACTACTGAGGGATTAGATGGGGTTGTAGACGCCTTTCTGGAAGAGAAGGCTTTGATTCCTAGTGGGAAGAAGTAAGTAAATTTATTTAAACAGGAAGTTGAATGTTAGGCTTATTGTTGTATAGGAAGTCGTCTTCTCTTATGAAGGGCGCATTTTTGCTGTGGCTTCCCTTGCTAGAACCTTTGGATGCATCGGCCCCCAGCTTCGCAGAACAGCTCATCGGCTCAATGCTCGAAATCCTGAAAACTATACCTATGGACTACGCACTAGATGAATTGAAATCAGGATCAACTGTGCCCTTCCTGGCTTCATCGCCACCAGTCCTGGAAGATAGGGGATTCAACAAAGCCCTCGTCGCGTGGATAAAACAGTTTACGGGGGCCTCTACTGCTTGCAAGTTTGGAAGAACTACGTCGCCAGAAACTGGAGATGCGACGCTGGATGTTGATAGTTTAGCTAAACAATGTATATTTAAGCCAAATGAATGGTATGTACCCGGCTCCACCAGACACCCGAGCCGAGACCCAAATCACGACTACTAACCCTTCCCAGGACTTTAGATATTCTAGCTCACATCCTCAAGTGCCACCCTGCACTGAATTCGAAATACTCCGTCTTGGCGTCAATCGCTCAGACACAAGCTTCCCTTGCGATAGAAGCCTCACATAAAGATATCGAGGGAAAAGTTTCCAAAAAGTCCAAGACCAACAGAACCACGAGGGCTCTTCAGGACATTGAAGATGAGCTTTTGCAGTTTGAGGAGAAGCTCGCCAGTCTAGATTCACAAATGGAAGAGTGGATGCAGGGACGGTACCGGTTAAGAGAGGGCCAGAATCAGAATGGGGAGAAGCAAGATATGGCTATTGACGGCCAGAAAGGAGAGAATGATGATTGTGGGAATCATAAATGGACAAAATACCCAGGAGTATGGACGGCGAGGCCAATTGGTGTTCTATAGATCTAACTAGCGTTATCATCTATCGGATTCAATTTTCATTATTCCAGAGGACTCAGACAAGGTTTCTGAATAATTTAAATGTCCTAGAAGACATCCTCATTGAATAACATTTCCCCGCCGTAAAAGAAAGTTAACTTTTTATCGCTAGAAACAACACATGCATATGTCATCGTGATCATACATTCCAGACCTCCTAGCCGCCCAAGCTCATTCTTTCTCCTTCACCTCCACAACCTCAATAACTGGCTTCCTCTTCGCACCTCCTCTCCCATCACCATCCCCACTACCAGTACTGTCAGGGGGCGTATCGATGTTCAACAGCGCAGCCAATATATCCCTCTGCGCATCCTTCCGCTCCTCATGTCTCCGTTTCCATTTCCTGTCCAGCGGCTGGGGGTATTCAGTGGATTCAGCGCCAAGTACGCTGAGGAGCGCATAGATTCGCGCGCTTTCGTTGTCTTGCTCGCCTTGCTGCTGGGGATAATGTGCGTTAGAGTCTGTGTGGGAGGTAGAAGAAGTTGAAGAGTCGGAGTCGCATTCATCATCATCATCTCCCTCCTCCGCACTATCCTCGCCACTAGTCTCCTCATTAGAATCAGAACCGTCACTACCCTCCTGTTCTTCCCTTCCATCACTATCAGAACCCCCAGTTCTCCCATCATCATCCTCATCCTCACTATCCATAACCCCAGCCTCCCCCAACTCTACTTGCTTCATTAGCACCTCCGTGTCCGTTCTCCTCCTCTTAGATGTCGGCGTTCGTTTCTTCTTTTCCTCAAGCACCCCCAACCCAAGGTTCATCTCTATATACTGTTCCTCATCCTCGCCGACATCCTCAATCCTCCTCTCACTTATCCGCCCTTGGACAATTTCTGATTCGAGCTGGGCGTTGGCGGCGCGGAGTTCTGGAAGGAAGGTATTGATGCGAGTGAAGATCTCGGGGGTGGATGCGTTGGGATCTGTAGTGCGTTTCCATGGTGGGAGGGCGGGTGGCTTGGGGAGGTCGATGGAGGTGGAGGAAATGTCGGGGAGGACGGTGATTTTTGAATTTGTGGTGGGCATGATGGTTTTCTGAAGGTGGGGGTTGGTTCGCTTGTTGGGTTGGTTGGTTGGATAGGGTGCAATTGCGGTGGAATGGCTGAGCTTGTTTGTGTTTGTGTTTTTAAAGTACCTGGTGGATATTTGGACTTTTCAAGCTGGGAGCTGTTGGCTTGGCGTCACCGTTCAATGGGGGGTGTTACCCTCATTACCTAGCAACTAAACAGGTGATAAAAGATGTGCCTTGTTTTCTAAATAGCTTACACCGTATACTCTGTTCTCGTGCCTCTCTGAGCCATGATATTCAGATTGGGATATCCTCCTCTATATACAGGCTACGCATAGTGCTACAAAACCTGAGACCCTGTGAATACCTAAGGGAGTGAGGCAACCAAGTGCGCAGTTGGTTGTGCTACATCACAGTCGATATTTAATGACTTCGTACCATTTCTTCTTTTACTTCTACTTCATCTTAAAAGACAAATATATATAAGGAAAATGCAGAAAAATAAGTGAGGATATTCGCCAATAAAACACTAATGCAGCATCACGTAAATAGGTCCTTCTCAGGTCTAATCCTACTAGCAGCCAAAAAAATAATAAAACGGTCCTAAGAACACAAAAAAAAAAAAATAACGGGAGATCATCTAAGTAGAAGACGACGCCGCCGCCGCCACCGATGGTTTCGCTGTATCATCTGTTGTGCCATACGCCTTATGCGCCTTATGTTTCTTATACTGCATAAATTAGCCTAGGTCCATGTCACCTCACCTTCCTCAGGGATAAAAACTACTCACATAATAATTCTGCGGCTGCGGCTTCAACTCCTCCGGCAAACATTCCATAACCCTCTCCAAAATCTTATCAATACTCTTCTGATTATCCCCATCCCTATTCCAAACCATTATCAAATGGCTATTAAACCTCACGCTGCAGCTAACTCCACAAATATCGTCTCCTTTCTCCACGACCTCTTGCAAGTTCTCTCCAATGGCCATCATTTGTATTTCCTTCCAGAACTCGTATGAGTGTGCTTTGGGAACGCGGAAGGTCCAGGCGCCGCCTTTGGTGTTGCGGGGGTCTTCCCAAATGGGCTTGACGTTTTTTTTGAAGAGGCGGTAGGAGTCCCGGAGAGGGAGGGTGGTGAAGGGGGTGTTGTTGAAGACTTGCCAAAAGGACTGTGGGGCGAGGGTGGGGTTAGTGGGGTTGGGTTCATATTTTTGGGTTTACTCTTGGGGAGGTTACCTGAATGGTACTGATACTTGCAATTTCCTTCAATTGATCTTCATAGTTATCGTCCGTGCCAGAGGAGTTTGCTGCAGAGCGATCATGCCAAAAAGCCCATTCATGGCGGAGCGGGAGCGGCCGGAAGGTCTTGAGCATATTCATGCGGAGCTCGGCTCGTTTCCCAGGTACAGCGCCAACTGCAGCAACCGGGGATGAGGATGGGGCCGCGGTGCCGTTAACTTGGAGGGAAGGGGTAGAGGTTGTGGTGGCCATTATATAGGCGGTGATGTCTGTGCTGATTTTCACGGCGAACTGCAGACAGTCACTGGTATGGTGGGATGGAGGAATGGATAGGAATATGCAGAATATTCGAGTAAGGAGCTATTACGCAATCCTACTCGGGATTAGTCCACAGGTAAGTACCCAGAGGTGATTGTGTGTTGTCGAAGCTGAAGCTGAAGCTGTAGTTGTCGCTGTAGCTGTAGCTATCTGGCGTACAGGGGGGTTCGTTTCTGAGGCTAAGAAACGAAAAACAGAGCAAAGCAAAGCAGGCCGATGCGAAGAGAATATAAAGAGAAATGCAAATGAAGTAACAAAGGGCTCAAATAATAAATAATAAGGAATAGAATTTTAGTTTTCGCCCCAAGATTCAAGGTGGGGTAACTAGTAGGAGGAGAGGGATTCAACGAAATACTAGAAAATTGAATTATACAGGGTAAAACCGAACCGGCCAAAGAGGAGCCCGCGTGAATGAACAATGACAATGACAGCCTTAAGTAGTGTCTGGTGGGTGGTCTCTCCTTCTAAACTGTCGGACGGTTCCTTTATATAACCGATCCTCAACAGTTGCAATATAGCAAAAGCTATAGTTAGAGCGAAATCGTAAGCAAGCCAGTAAGCCGTCCAATAAGCCGTCCAGTAAGCCGTGAGATGATGATCCCAAGCATACGTATGTAACCAACCATCCCGGGGTGTGCATGGAAACCGAGATCGCGCGTCCATGGAACTGTTTATTGGTGGAGGGATGGTTGTTTGGAGTGACCGGGGCTGGTTTCAGGTGCTATTTTTGAAACGAACCGAACTGTTACATAGCTTGTTACGCCCGGTTAACCAACAACAACTTTCGTGAATATAAAATGAAAAAAAGATTTATTTTCCCTAAATAATATACCAAGTAACTTCGTGTGCATTTCATTTCGGCTTTTGGAAGAACAAACCGAGGGCCACAACTTTCTCCCCCTCCCAAAGGACTACCCTATAGATCTTGCATACAGTGCAGAGGCCTCAAAAAAAGAAAAAGAGAAAATAATCATCTACGAGCAGATCATAGATATAAATAAACATAGACAAATAATATATATGTATATATGTAAAAGTCATAAGAGTGCACTGTGATCATTACCGACCTCCCGTCACCCCACATCTACATTTCCTACACATAATCATGAAATTTCCTGGATACGGCATGCCCACCCGCCATGACCCTGGTCTAGGAGAGGTAAACTACAACAATCACCAAGTCAGTCATCTCTCATCGATAGATATGCCGGGTATAAAGTCAACTCACCTAGCGCCCAAACACCACCCCAACTCATTCTCCCCAATCTTCTTGGCCACCTTCAACTCCCTGTCCATTGGCATCTCATACCCCGTATGCAACAACGCCACCATGAAGTTCAAATCCAAACAATGCTCCGGCCTATCCCTCAATTCCCCGAGCGCGCCCTCCTTTACCGCGAACCCCTCCCACGCTTCCCCATCCCCCGCGCACACTTTACCGGTCACATCCTTCAACTCTCCAATCGAAAAGTCCTCGGGCATCCCAATGGGCACGGTGCGGTCGTAGAAGTAGGAAAAGATGTAGACATCTTCCCTGGCGAATGTGCGCGCGAGGGGAGGCTGGTGTATCCCGTTGAAGGAGCAGGGGGTGACGGAGCAGGGAGCATTTTTCTTGAGGATGGTTTCTGCGATGCTGCGGCATTGCGCAGAGGAGCCAGTGGAAGGGCCGATCATGGTGACTTCGAGGAGGGTGGGTGGGTCGGAGGTGGCATAGACGGTGATGTTGACTGCACGGGACATCCCTGGGGCAATGCAAGGATTGACAATTTTCTTTGGATTGAAGGCCTCGCCGAGTTCATTCTTTGAAGTGGTGTATATATGTTGGTGGATTGCTTTCCTTGCCTCCATGAGTCCGTACCCGAGATGGGAGTGTTGATAGAGAATGAAGTGGCGCCCACCAAAGGTGAGTTCGTACTTATGGTCACCGTCTCGTAAAGTTTCTGGCATGCCTCCGCCGATCGATGGGAAGGTGGGTTCAAAGACGATTTGTGTAGAGGCTCCACCGAGGTCAAAGATTGCGGCGGTTGGGGTCTTATCCACGGTACCAATTTTGCCAGTGAGGTAGTTTGTGGTAATCCATGCGTAGACACCTTCGTCTTTTCCGTCCATGATGGAGACACCATTACCAGGGACTACAGGAAAAGGGTATTTCGTCTCGAGCCGGTGACGGACTGCGTCGAGAATTTTCTTGCTTTTTTCTTTTCCTAGGAGACGAAGGCCAGCAGTTGCCTTTACTGCGACGGGGGTACAGGGTTTGAGTGACTCGGGGACATGCTTGACGGCTACGTCCATGAGGATATCTAGAGATTGCGCTGCACCCTCGGCGTCAGAGTCGTAGGAGGAAAGACCGGGCTTGGTAATGTTGAATATCTCAGACTCGAGCTCGGGGGTTTCACCACAGTTGTTGAACCGGTAGACATGGATTCTAGAACCAGTAGAGCCAGCGTCGACCATGAGGGCATATTGGACAATGGGCTTGGAGAAGGAGGAGGATTTCGTGCATTTGGTTGTGCCGGAGTCGGCGTCAATGGCAGGTTGTCCTTGGTTGGGGATCTTGATGGAGGGTTTGTCGTCTACGGGTGCTTCCACGGGTGGTGGTGGCGGTGGTTGTGGGGATGATGGTGACCTGCCACCCGAGGAATCTCCCCCACCGAGATATGATAGCTTTTCTGTATGGTCTATATTTTGTATACAACCTCATTAGCCCGCGTACTCCTCAATCGTGTTCATCCACATCCCTCCGCGCGCATAGAGAAGAACGTACCCTTAAACACCTGCTCCGCATTCTCCCTACTGCCCGCCGGCACAAAAAACCACAACGCTAAAAAAAACAACCCTACAATCCCCACCGTCTTCAACAACCTCGCTCTTCCGGAATTCGTCATATTCGCCCCGTTCGCAGCCCCCCCGGACTCGAATCCCCTGAAGAGCTATGCCTGTCCGCCTTCTCGTACGGGTCGTCGTGACGAAGGTTCGCAGTGACACTGTCACTGCGTCCGTATCTTGTTGTGGTGGCTTTGGTGTTTTTCGAGAAGGAGAAGTATGAAAGGAAGCTGAGCCGTCGGCGGACCTGCGACATTAAAGAATGAGAGGAGTAAGTATAAGCCTACTTAGTACTCCTATAACGAGAGTATGTACGGGGGGGTTTGGGTGTGAATTGACTGCGGAATCAAAAAAAAACAGAGGAATGAAGGAGCTGATAGCACGGACAGTTGTGGGAATTATCTCCTTATCGTGGAGAAACTCCGCGCGAGACACGGCACGGAAGACAACACATGGGGGCAGGGAGCAACTGTGGAACGTGGAAAGGGGTCCAGGTCTGGGCAGAAATATTGCAGTTCATTGCATTCACGTGATTTTGGTCGTCCTAGGAGATAATATCCAGATGTATGTAGTAGGATATAAATTATTCGGTTGAAAAAAAAAAAAAAAAAAATGCCAGTGTAGGTGTTTATGGGCCTTGTCTACTCCACATTCGTGTGTTGCATTATAGAGCAAAAATTCTCTATTCAGGGTAATGGTGCATCTCCTCTCCTCAACCGTCGCCTACTCAAGGCTTCCACGAAAACACCCTCCCAATCTCCTCACACAGCCCTCTAACCTTCAACCTTCTGCCTACCTCACTCCTCCCTTTCTCCTTCACCACCTCCCCCGCCCCCAGCGCATCGATAACATTCAACACCTCCGTCCCCTCCGGTGCACAATAAATAGTCAACAACCCCGCGACCAACAGCGCCTTCAACCCCCCCGCATCCTCTTCCTCCCTTTTCACTGCCTCAAGTATACCCACAAACAACTCCACTAACTCCCCTCCCTCCAACACCTCCTGGTTCTGCGTGCTGCGTTGTTTCTGGATATATGTCGCCAAGTTGAAAGCGAGGCTTGCCGCGGAGACTCTCACAGCGACGTGCGCTGTATCAAGGAGGGAAGAGGTTACGGCCTGGATGAGCATCGGTGTGAAAGGCGCAGTGCACAGAACAACCGGTGCGAGTGGGGTAGTAAAGAGGTTACAAAGCGCCTGAAGAGTCACTAGGCGAAGAGCATATGGGGCGGGCTCTGCTCCAGCTTCAGGGGCGTCAGATACTAGATGCAACAGCGCAGAGATAGTCTTGTGATCGCGCTCCTCCGCAATCCAACCGCTGACACGGGTATCGACAACCGTTGCGCGGAATATATCAACTATGGGGAACAGAGCTCCTCTTTCCATGGACCTAGTGGATTCTTGGATATATTCCACCCACACTGAGAGATCTGGGAGTGGGGCTTCCCGAGCACCCTGGCTTTGGAGCTCTTGGAGAAAATGGATCATGGAAGAAACAGCGGGAGTGTTTGCGATGGCTCCGAGTTTTGTTCGGACTTTGTCCAAAGGAGGGACTTTGGAATATGTGATTGCCGTCATGGGTATGCTGAATGTAATGGGTAGGCTGTGTTTTGAATGCGGGTGCGCTATTGAAGGCCCAGTAAAAAGGGGTAATAAACCTAGAAGAGTTCAGGGTAAACAAACCTGGATAGGTAATGTTCATAAGCACATTGATATTGGACTCTAACTCGCCCCTGCCCACACCTTTCCATTCCTCAATCTACAGGATATCAGTCAGCTATTCATCAAAGCCTGAAAATCCAATCTTATGAAATCCCTACCTTCTCGCCCTTTGAAAATGTAATAAATGTCGGAGTGGCCGAAATGCCAAATATACTTCCCACATCCCGTGCCTCTCCCACATCTACCTTCACAAAAACTGCTTTCCCATCCAACTCTTTCGCCTTTTGCTCAAACACCGGATAGATAACCTTACACGGGCGGCATGTTGCAGAAGTAAAAAATACCACAGCGCTGCTATCCTTGACCGAATCCAAGACCTGCTCCAACTGTGCCATACTCTTGACAACTTTGACTGGGGAACCAGCGCCTGCTTGTACTGCCCCATGAGTAGGAGGTGATATATTCGTAGCAGGACTCACCGTTGGCGCTGTCGTAATCGGCCGCATTGCCTCCTCAATCTGTGGACGCAGCATCTGTCCAAACGGAGTATTTAGAACAGCTTGGGGGAGTGAGGTGATATGCACTGGGATATTCCTCCCCGTAAGAAACATGCAAAAATCGTTTGAGAAATTATTACAGTTATGCTAACCGTGGAATTAATTTTAATCCTAGAGTGGGTCTGATATAGCCGTACCATGAACAAGTCATACGCCTCGGGAGAATATATCGACTTCATACTCTCTAGATATTCCATGATCACGTCGTCTGATAGAGTAGTACTCCCCATGGACACAGTCTCCATAGGCTCTCCATGGTGAGTTTGCCCCGGTACGGAGACTTGAATGCCCTGGCCGTAGTAGAACTCTCTGTTGCCAATTATTACCGAGGTATGATATATGGCATCAAGATATGTTCCTTTAGGTAGAGACCTCAATATAAACCCTACAATCCTGGGTGGAAAATGTACGTACCAAGAAGCTGCTGAGATAGCTAAGGGTGCATACTTGTTAGCTCCTGAGGAAAGTTACGACTCATGCGTATTGTCACAAGGGTATCGGAATGGGTTGGGTATACATAATGACAAATGCAAAAGACTTGAAGATAGAGTCCAAAAGTAAAAATTGAATTCAGGATATGGCTCATACTTGTCTTGCGAGGCCTTATCTCCCACGAAGTTAGCAACCATACTCGCTCCAATTAGCAGAAAGCCATATTCACCTTGTGACAGATCATAGACATATAAAGTCACCGGCCTCTCAAATTCTTCGAAATCGGCCATAATTTTAAATGGGTTCACTATGGTGTACTAGTAAAGTATTGTGGTTTAAATACATATGCAATAGGTTCGATACAGTTATATTCTTGAAAGGGGGCTAAAATTTACATCTGTAAGCAGGAGCGTCACATGCGCCCAAAGCCAAGGCCGACAATTTCGGCGCTAATCCAATCCTTGGCACAGACCCAGAATTCATATATAAACCCCTCCATCCCCCGTCCCTTCCTCTTCTTTTTTTTTTCTCTTCATACTTACCTTGCGCCAAGCTCTTCGCTCCTCAATGTTGAGCTTCGAACACAAGTTTAGCATTGCACACAGCTAGACTTTGTGCTTGTGAATGGCCTCCGGGTCACTTCGGGCGCGCAGTTTTTGATTCATAATTTCTTGGTCTTGATTATTTCGAGGTTGAGTATGAAGATTACTTTTTTGTTGCTTGCTGGCCGCTGAGCTGGAGAGTAAGAAAAATTGAAGCCTAAAAATAGACAGATGCCAATTCCAATGCTTGAGCAGTTACCTCGAAATAAGCTCTGCTGAAGTCGAATTTGTTCGCTGCCTTCTCCACGACGACTTCGCGGTTGACTTTGTTTTGGGCAAGCGAGCAAACGCGTCAACGTTGAGTCAGAATGTGAATTGGCGCCTGATACCGTACGTAAGCTTTCGTTTCATGGATCAGGGTAACCGTTGCTTCGCAGAACCTGTGAATCACTATTCCGTGATCACAGTTGTGAGGTGATGAACTTCCTTGACATTCTTCTCACAGCTCGGTGGTCCCTTTAAGAGGGCCGCCAAGTCCGCCAAGTCTCACTTTGAGATTGTCCACTCTAGTCTTACATGAACCAGTCTTACATGTTTCCACACCTTCTCCCAATCGAGAAGAAAGAAAGAAGAAGAAGAAAAAAATTAAGGAATAAGAAAGAAAAAATTAGTTCAAGCCATTAAGCAAACATAAACTACAACAAAGAATTCAGTAATCAAGCCATTAGGTAAACAGCATTAACTCATATCAGAAAGAAAGAAAATTATAACCTCATAATAGTGCAGAGTTTATAATACACTAATACTATAAGGAGAGAATTTAGAGCAAAACCACAGCTAGTCGATCCCTTCAGGTATTCTCGGTTGTGATTTTCCATGTTGTAAGTATCGATCATCTGGTTTATTTCTTTCAAATTAGTTTATTATAATGATTGAGTTATAGAATTAAATAGACAGAAGAGATATCTTCATCTTGATTGATGGCATCGTAGGAGAACTACGGCAATGTAGAAGAACTATGGTATCATGGAAATAACCTCATCTTTACTTGAAGAGCTAAAATAACCTGTATTTTAAAAGTGTTAGAATAATTTGTTTCTTGTGAGAAATGCTTCCCTGCATTTGGTACATTCGAATGGACCTGATGATATTCCACCTTATCTCTTCTTAGACGGATTAGCTGGGTTTAATTCCATTAACCCTTTGAGTTTAATAAACTGTTCTTTAGGTAATGGTTTTATAAATATATCTGCTATTATGTCTTTTATCTCACAGTGATTTACTTTGATCAAGCCTACTTTGAATAGTTCGGTGATATATCTTTGACGAATATGTATGTGTTTTGTCCTTGGATGATAGGCTAGATTTTCTGTTAAGAAATTTGCTTCTATATTGTCTCCAAATAGGATAGTCAGTTTCTCTACTTCTCTTCCAATTCCTCTCAGTAGCACCACTATCTATTGGGATTCTTTGGCTGCCTCAGTTGCCACCACATACTCTGCTTCAGTTGATGATAGTACTACTATTGATTGTTTTTTCGATCTCCATGATATAGGCTCGCCTTTGTATAAGAATATATATCTACATGTAGAATGGCAGTCTTCTAGGTTATCAGCATATGAAGCATTAAAATATTCTATCAGTTTATCTGTTGATTTTGATAGAGTTATTCTATAATTGACTATTGAGAATATATATTGCATGATCCTCTTCACAGCTGTCCAGTATGCCTCGGAGGAGTTATTGCAGAATTGTGCTAACTTGTTTACTGAGTATGCAATGTTTGGTCTTGTACCTAGTATCAGATATAGAAGGCTTCCGATAGCTGATTGGTAATTCTTGATATCAAATTGTTAGCTTTTCTCAAGGAAATCGATTTTTGTATCTATAGGGGTGGATGCGCCTTAGTGTATATTGTACTTATCCAGTATGGATTTTGCGTATTATTGCTGATTGATATATATCATGCCTTCTTCTCGATTTCTGAGTATATGTAAGCCTAAGAATAAGCTATTAATAATTGGTCCTAAATCCTTAAATAAGTATATTTCGTGGATTGCCAACATCAGCAAGAAAAATGTGGTATCGGGATGCCAAGTGGTGTCTCCAGGAGACAGGGTTGTCTCTTGTGTCTTTTGTATCTTTTGTGTCTCCTAGGTGTCTCCTGAGTGTCTCCTATGTGTCTCCTGGTGTCTCCTAGTGTCTCTAGGAGACACTAGGAGACATTCTGCCAATCGTGGAGACACATCTTGTCTCTAGTGGCATTACTGTCTCTAGAGACACTAGAGACAAACTATTTTCTTTCCTGATGAATTTGATTATTATTATTCTTTCCCTTATTCCAATAATAATCATATCATCTACATGTACCAGTATGATGGTGTTTCTATTATACCACACCCCGTAATCTACTCTAATTCTTTTAAACTCAAGCTTCCTTAGCAATTCATCTAGTACTTGGTACCAGACTCGAGCTGACTGTTTAAGTCTATACAAAGATCTTTTAACAAGTAAAACATTATTATCGGGGCCAGTAGAGTATCCTTATAGAGGTTCTATGTATATTTCCTCATCTAGGAATCCATTAATGAAGGCTGATTCGAAATCTCTTTGGTCAATTTCTAAGTCTTTAGCCACTACGATTGATAGTAAGATTTTTAGTGAGGAGAATTTAGCCACTGGTGCAAAAGTCTCATGAAAATCTATCCCTTCCTCTTGGTAATCTCCTCTTGCAACCAGTCTCGCCTTAAATCTTGTAGGTTTTCTATCAGAGTCTGTTTTGATTATGAATACCCATTTGCAAGGGACAATGGTTCTGTTGGATTTGCTGAGTCTTGGGACTATCTTCTAAGTATCTCTTGGTTCTAGGCTTGTGATCTCTTTTTCTATAGCCAATTTCCAATCTATTGCATATGGTAATTTGATTGCAGCTGAGTAGGTTTTCAGAATGGTTGGTAGAGATATGTCAGTTTTAAATAGTGTATTAGCATATTGAACTTCTGTTACCATTTCTTCAGCTTCTGGAACAATGGGGTAGCCTTGTATGTTCATTCTAACAGGTAGACGATTTGCCACAAAACCATGATGTCCTATTATATTCTCATGGAAGATTACGTCTCTTTTCTTTATGAATTTTTGTTGGACTAAATCGTAAAGGTGAAAGAGGTTATCTGTATCAGAATAGCCTATGAATAGATATTCATTAGAGTGAGCTTCCCATTTTGTGCGGTGTTTGTCGGGTATTAGTATATAATATCGGCATCCGAATATTCTGAGATGTGCTAGTGAAGGTTGTCTACCAGTCCATGCTTCGTAAAGGGTTTTTTGTTGTCCTTTATATAGTCTTCTATTCTTTAGATATACCAAGGTTTTAACTGCCTCATACTAGAATTGGATTCCTAATTTTGCACCCCATAATAATGCTGAAGCATCTTCCACTATTGTTTTTATTGTTCTTTCTGCTATGCCATTCATATCAGGGCTATAGGGTTGAGTAGTTTATAATACTATCCCTTTTGTAGCAGCCTAGGTTTGGAGACGAGTACTGATATACTCACCACTATTATCTGTTCATAGCTTCTAAACCTTTTCACTACATTCTCGTTCGGCATGAGCAACCCAATGTTGAAATGCTTCGAATATCCTATCTTTTGTTTCTAACCCATATATCCATGTCATCTATATATAATCATCAATGAAGGGTATGAAGTATAGTTCTTTTTCAAAACCTGGTACTTTCATAGGACTGCAAATATCCAAGTGTATCAGTTCCAACCTTTTTGTAGCTCTAGTCGTAGGAATATAAGATAGAAATCTGTGTTGAGTAGCATATAGACAGTCTATATAGTCTGCGTTTAAGGTGCATATGTGAGATGATCCAATCGCAATTCCAGTTGATATTTTCTATAGGTCTTTGATACCTCATTCGCTCAGATGAGCCAATCGTTTGTGCCATGTTTCTAGTACCTGTATATCCTATATACCTGCTACAATAGAGAAAGTGGAAACAGTAGGGTATTGGTCTAGGAAATACAAACCGCATTCTCGTAAGGTTCATGTAGCCCATAATATATTATCATGTCTTCTCGTGATATATATACATCCATGTGAGAAGTTAGTTGAATATCTCTCTCGATCCATTCTTGTGATAGAAAGCATGTTGCAGTTTGTTGATATTTCTGTAGTATATAGGATATCCTTTAGTTGTGTCTCACCTAGTATCTCGATGTTGAGATGGATTATCTCACATGCGTAAGCTATTAATTGTCACGGCGTTAATTTACTTGTGAGGTATTTGATACTCGAACAGGCTTGTTCGAGTGTCAGCGTAGTATTTGACACCCGAACAGGCTTGTTTGAGTGTCAGCATGGTATTTGACACCCGAACAGACTTGTTCGGAGTGTCTTAATACTAGAAGGGATTAGAGAGGTGGATTGCGGAGTATCAGCAACTACGTTATTTGCGTCAGGTGCGTCAGACGCACCTGACGCCATATAGTAAAACTCAACGTTATGATGTAGAGGTATTTCCTCTAACTCTCGGGACGTACAATAACCACTTCCAACGTTTCTACTCTAACTCTTACTTAAGCTATGCTGTTACCATGCAAGCCAACGTCCCGCGTTCTTAACGTTTCGCCTTTGAATTGACTTTGCTAATACACTTTTACCTGTCTATCCTTCCAACCACATCTAACCTTCTGTTGTCGTTCCCGCGTCACTGTTCATCTATTTCGTTCTCTCATAGTATCCATCTCCCAATCCTCTTTCCAGCATTCCTTGCCCTTGCCCCACGTCCTTAACTTCTCTATCCTACAATAGCTCTTCAGGTGTTCTTAATCCGACACCTTGCGTTTCTATCTTCTCCATCCTACGTTTGTCTTTCTGATGTTTCTTAGCCAAACCCCCGCGTTTCTAATTTCCCCATCCTACAATAGCCCTTCAGATATTTTTAATCCGACACCTCGCGTTTATAACTTGCCCTATCCAATAATTGCCTGTTACAGGCGAGCTATAACTACGAGAATACTTTGGAGGAAAGGATAGATAATAGCGGAGCAAAGTATAAACGCAGCTATAACTCGGGTGTAATACGGACTCGATAAGAGTAAAGCTATATGAGACTTAGAACACCGCTTGGGTCTTATTGTATTAACTATGTAAAAGCGGTAGCTTATATAGAAGCGTTGATCTGATAAGTTGTTATCAGATCTGATGACACTTCCTATAACGGCTTAGTAGTACTGACATCAGGTAGTTGCCTATAATAGGAAGACGCTTCCTATTTAGGAACCCTGCAGTCTGACATACATTGATTAAGCAGCCCGAACTACAACACATCGCAGTCAGGCTGACATACATGAGCTGAACTTGAGTACAACGAATAACAATACATGAATAACGAACATAAGAACTTAATGGATATCTATAGAAGAGAATACATGTATGAGGACGCATCCAGAGGTCACACACTTCCTTACTCCAATACCTGTCCATTCCGGACACATTACCCGCAGCTGTATGGTTGATCAGGCCATAACAGTTAGCAGCCATAATTAGGTATTGGGATATTCCCAGTTGTGGGTAGGCCTCTTACCTGAGCCGTAACATTACTCCCCGTTCCGAGGCAGCTGTCCTCAGCTGAATACAAGTCTTTCCGACCCTGGAAAAGACAAGTATTAGTAATAACTCAGGTAACCATAGTGACATAGGTACTGACCATCCCGACCAATACCCCTATCCCATTCAAGGGTGCCACAAGACCGGTGTGCCTACACATACATGCCATAGCCGTTAAAAACCAAACCTCTCGCCAAAAAACCCACAAGGAAAAGGCGATGAGTAGGAGGGTAAAAGGTACCATGTCTTTATCCATGAAACACTGGACATAAGTCCAAACTTAGAGGTCTCTTTCATCACGTGGCTTATTGGGGAACTTCTCTCGATACTCCCTGAGCTTCTCTGGGCAGTTATCCAACTTATCAAAGGTCTCCCAAGTGTCTTCAAACTCCATATATCCTTCCCAACGCACCCTATACTTGACTACTCCTCGATTCTTGCGGGAGTCCACAATGGATTCGACTTCGAAGATATCTGGTTCATCTTCATCCATATCTTGTGGCTCGTCTCGTTGTCTGAATGGCTTTAGGAGGGTAACATGAACAACGTTGTGCCATCATGTGCCTTGTGGAACTTTGAGCCTGTATGCGTGTGAACCAATAGCTTCAAAGACCTTGTAGGGCCCTATCCACTTGCTAGTAAGGGAACGGTTGTTCCCTGCTCATATCTGTAGGTTCCGGCAGTCAACCAATACCCAGTCATCGATAGCAAACCTGCGTGCCTTTTCGAGGTGTATAGCACTTCTTTTGTGGTTGATTTGCTTGAGGGTATCGTGAATTTGGTTGTGCACAGTTGTCATTCGGTCTAGCCATTCTTCTGCGGCGGGGAAGAGAATTCGTAGTCATTTGAAAGGTGAATGGTGCGAGGGTCGAAGCCATACAAACTTCGGTAAGGGGAGTACTTGTGGGTAGAGTGGGCGGCAGTATTATAGGCAAACTCGGCTAAGGGTAGCCATCGTTTCCAACGAGCTTGCCTATCGTGACAGTAGATGCGGAGGTACTGCTTAAGTGTTTGGACTGCTCGTTCAGCAAGTCCATCGGTCTGAGGGTGATAGGCGGTGGAGAGGCGGAGGGTTATGTTGAGCTTTTGGTTGAGCTCCTTGAGGAATCTAGAGGCGAATTGTGGACCACGGTCGGAGGTGATATGTCTGGGAAGGCCATAAAGTCTCCATATCTCGTTAATATAGGTATCAGCAACATCGGATGCTGTCCATATAGTCTTTGCCGGAATATAGTGTTGTACTTTCGTAAACCGGTCTGTGATAACGAGTATTGTATTGAAACCTTCTGACTCTGGTAGCTCACCAACGAAGTCCATAGCTATTTCCTCAAATGGTTGTTCTCCAGTTGGCATCGGTACCAACTTCGTTTGTCTGCTATGCCTATCTGCCTTTGCTTTCTGACACTTAGTACATCCTGCCACATAGTTTGCTATATCTTCTTGCCACTTATCCCACGTAAAGTTCCTTGACACTAGCTCTTGAGTACGATGTCTTCCCCAATGTCCTGCCACTTGACTATCATGGTGCTGTCTTAGCACTTCCAACTTGAACTCGGAGGGTACCACCCATAGTCCATCCTTCTTCTGCCATCCGGCCACATCTATTCCTTCCATTTCAACATCTTCGGCTTCCTCTTCATCCTCTTCCCCAAGTACCATTAGTTGTCCATCTTCGAAAAATCTAGCATCCATGCCGATTTCTCTTCCCCTGAATGTCTAGACAGGCCATCAGGCTTGCCCATCTTCGAACCGGGTCTGTAGTGAATATTGTAGATGAACTCGGACATGCGGAGGTACCAGGTAGCTTGACGAGAGTTGAGCTTCTGTTTGGTGTTGAAATATTGTAACCCTTGGTGGTCTGTATAGACGTTCACTGGAACGCCAACTAACCAATCTCGCCATTTCCGGAAGCAATCCACGATTGCAAACAACTCTTTGTCGTGGATAGGCCAGTTGCGTTGAGCTGCGGAGAGGGTTTTTGCATGGTATTCAACAGGGTGAAGCTGCTTTCCTCCATTACAATATGATACTGAGAGAGGATACCAGCATAGCTTGGTTGCTAGCATCAGTCTCTATGATTGTCTCAGTTGTCTGTCAAACTGTGTGAGGATAGGGGCAGTGAGGAATCGTTTCGGAGGTCATCAAAGGCTTGCTGTTGTTCGTGTCCCCAGCTGAAAGGAACATCCTTCGTTAAGTCGATCAAGGGGCATGCCTTTGCACTATAGTTGACGATGAATCGACGGTAATAGTTAGCGAAGCCTAGGAATGCTTGGACCTCTTTCTTCTTGGTAGGAATAGGCCACTTGGACATGGTTTCGAGCTTGGAGGGGTCCATTTGGACGTGTTGACCATTGATAATATGACCGAGGAATAGGTCTCCTGGACATGGAACTCGGACTTCATGAGGTTAACAGCTAACCCATGTTGGATGCATTGCTGAAGAACTTTTTCACTATTTGTTGATGTTCTTCCTCTGTCTCGCCTCCATAGATGAGTATGTCGTCCAAGTACCAGATACATCCTTCCATATCCTTGAAGATCGTATCCATCATCTCTTGAAATTAGCGGGGGCATTGGTCAACCCAAATGGCATTACGGTGTACTCGAATAGTCCCTTCTTCGTCCTGAATGCTGTCTTCCATTCATCTCCTGGTGCAATCCTGATGAGGTTATACCCGTTTTTGAGGTCCAATCGTGTGAACCATTTACCTCCACGAGTTCTATCGAGCAACTCGGAGATGAGAGGGAGTGGGTATTTGTTTGGTACTGTGAGACGGTTAAGGGCTCGGTAATCGACACATAGCCTCAAAGATCCGTCTTTCTTTCGAACAAATAGGATAGGAGCACCAGCGGAGGAGCGTGAGCGTCGGACTTTGGTAGTGGGAAGGTTCTCATCAAGGTACTTCTGAAGGGCTTCGTCTTCCTCCCATGTGGTCTTGTAGATAGCTCCGAATGGTATCTTTGCGGTTGGGTCTTGGAGGGGGATTTCATGGTCCCATGGCTTGTGTTCAGGGAGTCTAGCTGCCTGTTCTGTGGTAAAGCAATGTGCGTAACGAGAGTATCGTTCGCTTGCGTCAATAATAAGCACGATCTCGCCATCTTCCAATGGCTCTTCAACTTCAAGAACAGAAACAGTAGGAATCCATCTAACAGAACACGGAATAATCAAACCTGTAAGACCTGTCTCAGGCACCTGTCCTGAGTATCCACCGAAAATCCATTCTCTTCTAACCAAGACAAACCCAAAATAACATCCTTCTTCCCAATATCCAAAACTTCGGCATCCATCTTGAACTTACCCAAAAAACGAGAAGAGGAATCCAACATATCAAACCTAGTATTAACCACATATTTTCCTCCAGAAATTCGAGATCCATCTCCTTGCCTAACCCTAACTTCCTTTGCTCTTTTCCAAATTCCCAACTTAACTGCCAACCTTTTCCCAACGACTGGAGCACTAGCTCCACAGTCTACCACTGCTTCAACTTCTTCCCCAGCGATGAGAATCCGGACCGTCAAGAGAGGAGAATGTCTGGGAGTACGTCCGACGGTAGGTGAGGTACTCCTTACTCGTTTCCCGATTCTTCTTCCTCAGAGCCAAGCTCTGTAATCCGAAGCTGTCCTTTATCGGTTCGAGCCTTTTTGTTGGTAGGTACTAGTGCCTGACTAGTATTGGTGGTATCTCTCGGCTTAGTGGTAGGTTCAGTAGCGACTTTTCCACGCCTACACTCAGCCGCTCGATGGCCAGTATATCCACAAGACAAGCATCTTCCTTCTCGCATTCTTGCATCTTGGATTGCTTTAGGGATTTGTATATCCCTTGTATTTGTCCTGGTAGTAGAGGGTACTCCACTCCGAGGTTGTATCCGTTCCTCGAATGTACGCTTCTTTGATGTTGGTTGAGTTGGGGAGGATTGCGGTTGCGGCTTTGGAATTCGGTAGAAATGATATCCATTTCGATAAGCTTCTGTCTCCATTGGTGAGGGAAGGTGGGAGGTTCTCGTAGTGGGCCATTGATTTGCGGAGATCATGGGGAAGGTTGGAGATTATAATATTGATGACCTGCATCTCGGATAGTTTGGCATAGTTGTTAAGCCTATCTACCTCCGTTAAATAATCTAAGATAGAACTAGTCTTTTTTAATGCCGCTAGGTCATGATATGCTCGATCTGCCTGGTAGTGGTCCCCATAATACAGTTCCATGGCTTCCTTAACCTCCTTCCAGGTATGATACTTAACTCGGTTAGCCTTCCACCAATCCAATGCTTTTCCATCCATTGATAATCCAACATATGCTAGCTTCTGGTCTTCATTTCGGGTGAGAGTGATGAGAAAGTAATCATCCATTTGAAGGATCCAGCCTTCAAGGTGTGTTCGGTCCCCTTTGAATTTATTCGGGGGTGGAGCTTTGCCTGCTATCTGCTTATCTTCGAAGATCCCAAGTCCTACTGGAGGTGGTAGTGGAGGAGTGGGGTCTCTGGGTCGTCTTTGTTCGACTGGTGGTGGAGGAGGTGGTGGTATACCTCCTGCTGCTTGCTCGAGTCTTTGTGCTGTATTTGCTGGAGGATGCATTGGCTGAGGAGCCTGTACTCGTCGTTCTACCCTTTCAAGTCGATCTTGAAAGCTAGTAAATTGTCCTTTCATCCCAGCAAATTGTCCTTCAATACTAGCAAACCTTTGCTGATATTGGTCATGGTAGAAGTCAGCTTGTCCTTTAAGATATCGAAGGTTGTGGTGAATTGTCTGAAACTCCTTTGTTTGGTTCTCTTGTCCAGAAATAATAAGGTTCTGGATCTGTGACAGGGCACTTTGTGTATCATTCGATAATTGTGCATGTTTGTTGGCAGCAGCATTAGCTGTGTTCTGGATATCTGCTGCACTTCGCTGAATGAACTCGGTATGTGCTGTCTGTGTCTGTTGTAACTGTTGTACCTGTGCGAGTGCAGCTTGCTTTTCTGCCTCTAAACGCTGAACTTGTGCCTTCATGGCGGCATATCCAGGATCAACGGGAGTCTGGTGGCGAGCTGCTGGTCGCTTGCCCTTAGTGGAGGGTCCTGGATTAATAGATGGAGCTACTGATGGGGCAACTGATCGTATAATAGGTTCAGGAGAGGAGGAGGATATTGATCCAAGTCCTATTTGTTGGCGGGGGGTGCCCCAGCGTTCCTGAAATTGTGGAATCTGAGAAGAGGGAGCATAGTATTGCTCGATGAATTGTTCAGCTCGTTGCTGTGCCTGGACAACACTATCATTGTCAGTGTCAGCCATAGGTTCATCAGAGGCTTCACCAAGTAATCCTCTCAACATCGACATGGTTGTAGGGGATGGTAGGGGTTGGTGTCTATAGAGGTGTATAGAGAAGCGGTGTAATGTTACAGGCGAG
Organism: Terfezia claveryi; assembly: GCA_015179025.1. Lineage (NCBI taxonomy): Eukaryota > Fungi > Ascomycota > Pezizomycetes > Pezizales > Pezizaceae > Terfezia > Terfezia claveryi. The sequence continues at coordinate 68,953 of WHUX01000094.1, forward strand.
CTGTAACTACGAGAATACTTTGGAGGAGAGGATAGATAATAGCGGAGCAAAGTATAAACGCAGCTATAACTCGGGTGTAATATGGACTCGATAAGAGTAAAGCTATATGAGACTTAGAACACCGCTTGGGTCTTATTGTATTAACTATGTAAAAGCGGTAGCTTATATAGAAGCGTTGATCTGATAAGTTGTTATCAGATCTAACGACACTTCCTATAACGGCTTAGTAGTACTGACGTCAGGTAGTTGCCTAGAATAGGAAGACGCTTCCTATTTAGGAACCCTGCAGTCTGACATACATTGATTAAGCAGCCCGAACTACAACGCATCGTAGTCAGGCTGACATACATGAGCTGAACTTGAGTACAACGAATAACAATACATGAATAACGAACATAAGAACTTAATGGATATCTATAGAAGAGAATACATGTATGAGGACGCATCCAGAGGTCACACACTTCCTTACTCCAATACCTGTCCATTCCGGACACATTACCCGCAGCTGTATGGTTGATCAGGCCATAACAGTTAGCAGCCATAATTAGGTATTGGGATATTCCCAGTTGTGGGTAGGCCTCTTACCTGAGCCGTAACATTGATTAGCTGGAAATTGCTCAGCTCGACTCGCTGGTATATGCTCTAATTGCTCAGCTCAACTCGCTGGTATATGCTCAGCTCGATTCGCTGGTATGTGCTCTAATTGCTCAGCTCGACTCGCTGGTATATGCTCAGCTCGATTAGCTAGTAATTGCTCAGCTTAACTCGCTGGTATATGCTCAGCTCGATTAGCTGGTAATTGCTCAGCGAATGTGCAGTTGGATGCCTTAACGGTAAATATATACTTATTAGCTAGCTGGACCCTATAAATGGACGGGGATTCTGTATAACCAATGAATATTGCTGTTTCAGCCCTTGGCTGGAGCTTGCTTCCAGGAAGCCTGCGTTCTACAGGTATATGGATGTAGCAGATGCTACCAAAGGGCTTGAGGTGAGCAATAGAAGGTTGTACATTATGCAGCATCTCAAAGGGGGTTTTTCTCTGAGGAAGCTGAGAATGGGGTAAGTGATTACGGATGTAGATGGCGGCTAGACATGCTTCTGCCTAAAGGCGCGGGTCTGCAGAGCTGCCAGCTTCTACAGAGATACCGTTAGCTGGGTTTAGGTCAATTAGCATGTTGCGGACCATTGTCTGTATTGTCCTATTATAGCGCTCTGGGACCCCATTTGACTGATGGGAATATAGAGGTGTATAGATATGCTGAATCCCCTTGATTCTTAGATATTTGTCAGCTTCTATATACTCTCCACCATTGTCAGTAATCATGCTTAAGACAGTGGTATTATACTGCCTTTCCATAAGGATAATATATTCCTAAATGATCTGTTGTGCATCCGGAGATTTGTTCTTTAAGAAGTATATCCAACCCATCCTGGTAAAATCATCAATAAAAGTAATGTAATATTGTGAGTTTCCGTAGGAAGGTATAGATTGCTTTCCACTCAGATCACTGTATATCAGCTGGAAAGGGCGAGTGGATCTGCCTTGAGTAAGGCTCTGTGGGACTGCGTTCACGGATTTAGCCATAATACAAGATCTGCAGAAGAATTCAGCAGGCATAGGGGGTAGGAGCGATCCGTCCATATATGCCTTGTGAGTCATTTTGCTCGAATGAGCTAGAGATCTGTGCCAAAAATCATAAGAATGTATTGCCTGCGTTTTGGGCTTTTTGGCTTGTTTGGTGGATTCCGTTGCAGTTTCGAAGGCTCTTTTGGAGGAGGTTCCGGAGGCCTGATTAGAGGGCATTCTGATAACCTTATTAGAGGGTATTGCCTGATTAGAGGGAATTGCCGCAGCGACCTAATTAGAGGCAAGCAACGAGCTGTTTGTATGTTCAATAATAAAGGGGAGATTGCCTTTGAATTCGGCCATAAATACAGGTTGCTCGGTTTCCTCCTCAGAAGTAATAGTAGAATTGCCTGAAAACATAGAATTGTCGGAAGACACAGAATTGGCAGAACAACAAGCAGAATGTAACACAACAATCTTATTGCCATACGCTTTCATCATAAATCCCTTATTCCTTAATACATTCCATGAAACAAGCGAATGACCTAGTAAAGGAACGTAAAGCACAGCAGTAAGACGAACGATTCTGTGAACATTATTTGGAAGAAGGCAATTCAGTAAGACTGAGCCAATTCCTTCCACAGAGAGAGAGTTATTCCCTCCGACATTCACAGTTCCAGAACTCTGCTGTAAGTGCTCAAATCGTCCTATATCAGAGGTCATATGAGCTGTTGCACATGTATCAAGCTTCCAGGAGTATGAATTTGTACTGACATGAGCGAGATCAACGTCCATGGCATCAGTAACAAGAGCGGTTGCAATAAGACCTTGGTCAGATTGCTTAGAGGGTTGCTGGTTGTTATTGCTAGAATTGTCCTTATTCGCCTTATCCTGCTTGCGAGTTTGATCTCGCTTGAGTTTTCGGCATTCTTGCCAGTTATGGCTATTGGAGATTCCTCCATGTTTCTTGCAGTAAGTGCAGGTCTTCTCACTATTCTGCTCTTTTGTGCCCGAAGGGCGTTTTCGGTCTTTCTTAGGACCACGAGCCTGAGTTAATAGAGCTGCGTTTAGTAGGTTAACTGAGAGATCCAATTGATTATTGGATGTGAGTCCCAGAAAATGATGTCTGACTTCTATATATGTCAGATTAGCTTTGGTAGTCAAATTATCCACCGGATTGGGATACTCATGGCTTAAAGCCGCCAATAAGAAATCCCGCTTTGCCTTGTCTGCTTCTAGGAATTTTCTGAGCATTTGCTTATACTCATCAGGACCGGTTGCCATTTGATAGACCCTGTTCCATTAACTGTCGAATTTATCTAAAAATTCTGATATAGGCTTGCCTTTTTCAAGTTTCCCAGAGAAAAGAATACCGAGGCAAGCGACTTGGTGAACAAATGAAAAAGCAGTGTCTTTAAAACAAGTCTCTCTTAAGTACTTCCAAATATTATGAGGTGATCTGTATTTAGACACCTTATTCAGAAGAGGGTTGCTAATAACTCGAATAAGAATTAGCATTGCCTGTTTTGAAAGAGACATAAACCCCTCCTGTTCAGCTGAAGATGCATTAGGATCAGGTTGAACACCGTCAACAACGATATCCAATACATTTATGGTATAAAAAACCATGGTCATCTGAGATGCCCAGTTCTCATAGTTCTTAAACCCCTCGAGCGGCTCAATGCTATTGAGCTTAACTTCAGAGCGAAAGTCTTTTGAGAAAGCAAAGGACCTAGGAAAGGGAGAGATGATAGGAGGTAGAGAGATTGTGGTTGCAGGAGTCGTTGTAGCAGAAGTCATTGCGGGTGCAACCTAATTTTGAGAGCTGCTAGCAACAGTCATTGCGAGTGTTGTTTCTTCCATGTTGAAGAAGATCATTATGAAGTTCTCGTAGAGAGGAGTTCATTATGGAGATAGAGGAGTTCGTTATGGAGTTCTCGTGTAGAGAAGTTGTGGTGAATACTATCTTGCGCGTGCACCGGGGGTCATAACCTATTGGAATGACCTTGTAGGAGTAGCAACACTAGCGAGCGGATAAGATAGCTAATGATCAACGAAGAGTCACTTCACCAGTATGAGAACGTATGAGTTGTATGAGAACGTATGAGTTGTATAAGAACGTATGAGTTGCATAAGAACGTATGAGTTGCTTATCACTTAACCTCTAAAGAAGAGGCAGTCAGGCCAGCTCTATATACACTTAAGGGATAATGCTAAAGACTAAGTATTGCTGGAAAGCAGGAAATGCTGGAGATACGTGAGTGAGTATCGCAATAACATGAGTGGCCGACATAACATCGGTGGCAGACATGACATATGTTAATGAATGTCATTGTATGACCTGAGTAGCCGCAATGACATGAGTGGCAGACATGACATATGTTAATGAATGTTATTGTATGACCTGAGTAGCCGCAATGACATGAGTGGCCGACATATGTGAACTCACGTGCTTTTCAACAATATTAACACCACAATTCACGCGCTTCCCTAGTCTGGTTGGCACAACACCCTACATAGGGTGTTGTGCCAACCAGACTAGCGCTTCCCTAGCACACCACGCACAGCAGCATAGCCAAGCCAGCATACCCAGCATACCCAGCATACCCGGCGCATTCCTTTCTTTACGCGATGCGATACCTTCCAGTAATCCTATACTTTAGTAGTCTTGAGCTTCCGGAAAGGGCTCACCTATCGCTGTACACGCTCCTGTGCTTTACATTACGCGCTCATACCGGTACGTAGACCTCGGTAGACATGTTCTCTAGGTTTAACATACTATACACACCCCAGACTAGTACATACCTAGGCTCTAGTCGTACAAGTATGACTGCTCTATACCGCTCCGATATGAGGCATGCTATAAATTATGCGCTCTGATAACTATACCTTGGCTTGATATGCTTCCGTAGCCACACTCATCTCTTCAGGGTAATCTTCCTCCAAGTCAGGCCTGCTTACTGGGCAACCAATAGGCGCGACGCTGGCCCCAGAGAGCCGGTGGTACCTGTTGCTAAAGAACATAACTACGAGGGTCTGATCGAGACTACTAAAGAACTAGTCTCGTGCCCAGACCCTCTGTTAAGAGGCTAAAGAACATACCTCTCAACCTCCTAATACAGAAGTTACCGAATTAGGAGATCAGCTACCAACACCATCACCTTTTGCACATCCTGCTTCTTCTTCTCCTTCTTCTCCTCCTTCTTCTCCTCCTTCTTCTCCTCCTTCTTCTCCTCCTTCTTCTCCTCCTTCTTCTCCTCTAACTTTTAGCTTTCTTCTAACTATCTCGCACCACCGGCATCCAAGATGTGAGTGTTACTTCATATATTTATATTCTGATCCCCAGCGACTCCAGATATTCAAACCTCATTTTGAAGCTTGATAGCCCCAATCATCTGTTCAAGCGGGTAGTGAGATTAGCTAACAGCTACGAAATAGGGACCTCAAAACGAATATCACAATCTGCCTTTCGTCTCTTGTGGGCGTGGCTGCCATCGGTGTGTGCATCTACGCATGCACCATCTGTAGGTTTTCCTTTCTCTGTAGGAGGGAGGCCTCAGCCTTGGTGAGGCAGGGGGTGAGGGAGGGGGGAGGGGGGAGGGGGGTGGAGGGGGGGGGGGTGGGAGCTATCAAGTTGTTTTGGCCGCCCCGGAAGTTATAAATTCGAAGAATGGAGGTTTCTGGCGGAGGGTTACAAGTACGCGTACGAAATTCCGGGCTCATTGTACACTGATTGTGATCGACGAGTGTCATCTAATTTGGGGATGGTAAGTATAAGGGACATTAATTTCAGATGTGTCTTGCTAATTGTAATTCCGCGAAGAGTTTTGTTCTCTAGGTTCTCCCCGGGCCAATTTCTGCCGATGATATGGAAATTATTGAAGTTTTTGGCAAATTCCGCAGCCAGTAGACCGACCTGGAAGTACACGATGAAGACCCTATATATTAAAAAACCAAGCGGTAATAATCCGTGGGGCGAACCTAAACATGCAGGGTTCAAGCGCTCAAAAAAAATTTTTTTTTTTTAAAATACTTGTTACTCCTATGCGGCCCCATCAGGGGGCCCATGAGGAGCCACCCAGAAACCCGGGTGGGTTCAGGGTAAGGCAAGTTAATCTACCAGACCCACGCAAGCTAAATACAAATATAAAGGAATGAGACCGACCCCATGCTGTCATTAACGGACGAGCCGATGACCCGAGGGCCTGACTGGGCCTCCCATCCTGAGCTAATGAACGGTGAAACTCATGAAGAAGAGATGGAATCTATGCAGAGTTGGATCCTATTTTTTTTTTCTGGTTTCTGAATACTACTGGTTGCCGGAGGAAGCTCATGTTAGAATACTTCGAAGATCCAGCCACAGCGAAGTTTCAAATCTCGGAAGGATGCATGCGTTGTGATGTTTGTGAGCGGGATAGGATTATCGAAACTACGTACCGTATTATCTCGAGTTATTCACTAGCGACGGTGGCACCAATGTATCATCTAAACCTGTTGTAGCACAGATGAGCACGCTTTGCATAATCACAATGTACTTAGACTAGAGCAGAGGGTATGTAGATTATTGCATGTTTATATATGCAGTATGTACATAGGCGTCGATGTTCTACCTATTCACAATGTGCATCCTTAGGCACACGATGATGTGTAAGAAACATCAGTACTCTACCTTATTTTCTCATGAATAACTGCGTTCTATTCGCTTGATAGGACCTATAGACCGAGAAACTCTTTCTTCTAAGGGCTTTGGCTTCGGTCCTGGTCGTAGATTTGCTTTTGCTCGTGGCGTTGCAGGTATTGCTCGCTTGGTTGTCGTGGGATATCAACATTCGATACCGATACTACGGGTACTTGCTCCATGTTTTAATGAATACTTCAACCATTACCATAGCACAAATCGTGTAGATCTCCATACTTTTCTAGGTATCGCTTTCTGATTGCTATTGCAGGCGCCACCGACGTTAGTGAGATAATCGGTATTGGTCTTAGTCTTGGCTCCGAAAGGAATCGTATTCCCCATTGGTAGATTGCCCTGTAGTAGAATATACATAAAATCAAATTATACATATACAGTATATAATTTATAGACCAAACAAGAGGTGATCCTCAATTCGTACTTATGCCTAAAGATGTTAATATGGAGTACACAAGACTGTAGTATTATGACATAATACAGATATGATCTTGCTATGATATTCCACAGATCAATGCTATATATAGCTTTATTCTGACCTACAAACGGGCGGCATACCCTCTGTCCTTGTCGCGGGCAATTAATATAAGTCTTCAATTTCGTAACTGTGAATCGAACAAAACATTCTGCTACACTTCAAAAAACACCCTGTAAAGTCATTTTTGACCCCCCCTTCCACATTACAGGGAGACAGCAGACATTGAAACAGGGGAGAATTCCAGAAAAATTACCTCAAGCCCTTCAAATGATGAAGTACATGCTTGTGTAGTTAACAACTCATCACCTTCTTCTCTGATAATGAATAGAATGGAGACAAGGAAACTAAGTTTATTGCTACTGTAGAAATCTGCAATATTTCCTATGCAATAGGTATTTTATATGAGGCCTTATGGTTCAGGCTATAGAGACCATTCTTGTACTGAATATTGATGCACTATATGGAATTCAGTGAAGTTCGGAATAATCATCATTATAATATTTTTTGTCTACATCTTGTTGCACGATTCATTCTATAAGAAAAATCCCAGCTATTTCTTACTTATAGGATCCAGGTAAGGTGCAAACCAGTACTTTCTTAATTCGCAGGTACTTATTTATCCAGATTGCTAAGTATAACTATTGGTGATTTCGTTTCAGGTGTTTGCAAAAACTTCTACTCTTATTGTTATGGCCGATACTTTAAGAATAATCTGAAATTCTCAATTTATTGACATACGAAAGTGTTAAAAGATCATGACTGTATTAACCTCTCAGCTCTAGCTGAAGAAAATTGGAATATTAGATGGAAGTTTAATCGACTGGGAAATACATGAATCTGTTGCAGTCGCTGGGAAAGCTCCAGCTAGGTATACCGTTATCAATTCTTTTTTGGGGGGTAAATCAGTACTCGTAAACCTTTATCAATACAAGTGCATTATACACCAAATTGAGTAATTGTTTAAATTGCCCGTGAGCGGCACAGTGGGTATGCCGCCGATGTATTTAGCGGAGCCTTTCAAGTCATAGGGTACTTTGTATGGCACGGATTCTGCATGGATTTAGTTACATAAACACCTTATATAATATTTAATATTGTAAAATAATAAAAGGAATTTTTTAACGTTCTCCACTCGAGCGTTTGGCTTTTGCCATTGGCGTGAGGAGTTTTACCGGGCTAGGGACCATTGCGCGGCAGGCATGGCAGATTAGCATGTACGTTTGAGAGCCAGGTGGTTAAAATAATAGTGTATAGCGGAGGATAATCTCCAGCGCAAAGTTTGGCTGGGGGATATATTTATATATATAATATGGGGACATTCCACTCAGCTCCCCTACAATCTGCTATCCGATATCTCTGGTTCTAAGGATACCTACATCTCGCACTATTCAACTTGTCATTCAATCCCAGCGCTGAAATCTGCGAAGCTGGCATCTGCTTATTACACCCCTGGTTCAAGATCGGTCCCGAACAATCCCGACTTCCGTAAAAGTCGCAGCAGCCATTGTCTACGACATAGCTACTTACTCCGTCCGTAGCAGCGAACAAGTCGTGACAGGTTCCAATTTGGTTGCATGTGGGGTCGGTATATTCGTGACAGTCTGAGTTGAGATCATGAATGCAGACTCGCAGGCGGAAACCAGTGCCAACATTGCATGGTTTGGGTCTAGAATTTTTTTTATGGTCAGTGGCCCGTATTGCTTGCGGAAGGTCCCTGTGACACCTACTTGCACGAGCAATCGCATGAGAATATATTATCCGCAGCACAACAACTACCATGGCCGGTACTAGCATCAACCTTCCAAGCAATTCCTGCGGGACCTGGGTGCGCGGGTTATTAGTGGCTGAATATCGATCGATCAACTTCTGAAAGGATTTACTTACAGCATCCACCTTTATCAGAAGAAGGGTCAACGGTGTAGGTCTTGCCTGCTGGACAGCACCCTCCTTTGGAAGTGGCCGTATCTACCATGAAACTTGTGCCAGGGTCACAGCATCCACTCTGATTGGACGTTCTATCAAAGCTAAAGACCTTCCCTGATGGACAGCACCCCTCAACACCCGATACAACATCAGTCATGAATTGTAAACCAGGTAGGCAGCAGCCTGGTTTATTTGTACCAATCTCTATGGAGACAACCTCATTCACAGAGCAACAGCTTGAGTAACGCTGTATTACATCTATCGTATTAGTAGAAATAATGGTGCAATACAAGGGGACAGATGCAAAAATGGCGCATGAGGGAGCATACCTTGGTACTGTCCATGATCCACCTTTTGCCACTTCCTCCCGGGCAACACCCCCCTTGACCTGCATTGGCATCAAAGGCCCAACTCTGGCCAGAGGGACAGCAGCCGCCCCGACCGGACACATTGTCATAGTTGTAGACAGTGGGAGAAACACAACAACCTCCTTCCTGTGTGAATGTGGCGTCGGTGGAAAATGTTCCCTAAAATGATAAAAATGTCATTAGGTTTACGATTGTCAAATACCAACACTTACATTCCCTAATCAAATCCGGAGCTTTGATCCCTACCTTGTCTTTGCCACAACATCCGTCGGCCCCGGTCTTAGGGTCCTGATCGCACTCATTCAGTACCATCCTGAGCACCTTGCGAGATCGAGACTGCCCCTGCCACAGAGACTCACCTTGAATGGGCCCCAATAGCACTTCCAAACAGAAGGAGCTTCACAGCGCCCAGTAGGCTCTGGATTTTACATGGTTAACCAGACGGATCAAATTATTGGGCATCGTACTTAGATGCATTGCTATTATTGAACTATAATGACACTCACTGCCGTTGCTATCAAAGGTCATCCGGTACTGTGACCCAGCCTCTATGATGCAATTAGTCTTTGTTCACCTTGCAGCTATAATATCATAATTTTTTTTTTTTCACAATTCGGGGTTCTCTTACTTTCCATACAAACTGCATCCCATTTTGCACGCTCTGACGGTGTAGGGTCAATAGCAAGCGCTAGCGCCATGAGGGCGAAGGTTGCAATAATGCTTTTAGCTAACATCTTTATGGCGTAGATAAACACTTGGGGCTGGAACGAGGCCGGAAGGACTGGCCGCTGGCAAAAACGCAGTTAAGGCAAACGACCAGTGGAGAGATATTTATATAGATGATGGAAGGGCGTTTTAAGGTGAACCTGAGTTGTACTGCTCTATGAATTTAAATCACTTAAGACTTGAGTAGAGCATATATATAAGACTGAGTACCTAGGCACCACGCCGGATTCATATATTGGACCTGCAGATATATGCATAACATACTGTATGTATGTACGGCAATTGTGTGACCCGACTGGAACTCTGGTGATTTGCATTTGCTAGTGGTGCAGCGAGGCGGTTCATCTGCAGAATGTAGCTGAGAATTGAATTAACGCATCGCAAATACGGAGTACACCATGGGGAGTTGTTCCCTCTCCGCAGCTTTTTACCGCATGGGTACACTTATATACATATGTATGTACAAACCCTGCCCTCCTCGTATTTTGGCTTGCTGATCCCCTCAGGTTAAATATTATGTTGGTGAGGTGGATACGTACTACCACAGCAAGTACAGTCTAACCTTGCTATACCGGACGACCAAAATCCAGCAATTTCTGTCCGGTATAGCAAGGTTCCGGTATGAAATAATACAAGGGTACGTGGGACAAGACAAAAGTTACCAAAGAAGGAAAATTCTTCAACTTCCGTATGTTTGAACATCAAGCTCAAGATTCATCAGTCAACATGTTGCGTGCCGGAAAACAAAAGCGTCGAGCGCTCACCATATTAGAGAAGCACCAGATCTGTAAAAAGCGACAAGATCCTAAGCATGCGAAGGAGAAATTGAGTGAATTTGGAAATCATTTCTTAGACTCTGAGGTATGAAGAATGGTAAATCTATGTTGGTAGAGATCCTAATATAATCAAGGTCGAGCTGTACCAACATCTACATTGTCGGACATCTTACGTGATACATAGTAAGAAATGGCTTGAGGTTGATGTTACAGCAGTCGATTCATGGAAGTAAAAGGAGCGAACATCTCAATACCCGGTTCTGGAGCAGTGTCTACTTAAGGATTCCGTTATAGCAAGGGCAAAATATATGTAGATAGTAGTAACTTCTCTGTATTCGCTGTCCAGTCCGGTATAAGCAAAAATCCGTTATAGCATGGGTGATTTAGGTGAAAAGTAACTAGTTTGGTGGCGGGGCTTAGGGGTATTCCGGTATAGCAAGGTTTCCGGTACAACGAGGTCCGGTATAGCAAGGTTAGACTGTACCTATCCGGGATTCTAACTGCGGTAAACAGTTATTCCTGCCCCGCGTTATATTGGGCGGGAGCGGAATGTATCTCGATCTGGAGAATTATCCCCGCAATTCGGAGGTGTCTCACAATACGATGCGCGGATCCCTTGGTATACCGGACGGCTCAAGCCAAAATTTGCCAGTTCAAGCAGGTAAATTTAATTGCTATAACGAAAATAGCAGTACTTATAGACTAGTACTCATCAAGCATTTAAATTCAAATATCCTTCTAGACTACTCATGATCTCCCCATTTCTATAAATTCAAATATTCTTCTAGACTCCCCTATTTCCATAGCCAGCTCCAATAACCTGCTACACCTTAACTACATTTTCTCCTCTTTCCTAATTTCTCTTTCAATTAACCTCATGTTCTTACCCAAAGTCTCCAAAACAGTCTCCAAAGCCTGAATCATACCTGCACTATGTTCATCATGTTTTAAAAGATCCCTGACCATTCTCAGCTCCTGCTCTCCCCGTTGCTGGATATCAGTTAGTCTCTCCATTAGTGCTATATATTCATCTCTTTTTTGGTCAATGAGGATTTCATTTAGAAGTTCTAGCTCGTATACCAGTGCAGCTAAACGGGGTATAATGGCTATATTGGGATCCTTATTATCGGACGACATAGTTTGTGCTTGCGGTGGTGCTTGCGGTGGATCTAGATTCAATAGATGTAGTGTTTAGGAGGCTGGACGCGGGATGAGGACATAACTAGAAGGGTGATGCTTCAGCAACTCATATTTTCAGATGTTGAGGGTCATACAACCCACACAGGAGTCATGGGTCAAACACCTCTGGAACATCATGACCACATAACTTAATCTGGACAAAATACTATCAAGAATAATAATAAAAAGTAAGATTGCAGGCCCAAAAATGTTCCAACAAACTAGCTAATACACCGACCATCGAAATGGCACAGCTTCGACTTCAGAGTGATCCGAAGGGCCATTCCACCGTTTAGCTGGTAGCAGGCAGTGCAAAAGTACTGAGGGAAATATGCCCACTAATAGCCAAACCTAACTACCCGTAGGGCGGAGGAACGGGGTTCACCACCAGACTTCGATTGAGAAACAGAAGGGCAGGATTGATACGTATACTGATAGGGCATGATGGTACTGACTCATGTACGTGTGCACCTCGTATGACCGAGCAACTTCACTACCTAAGTGCCTAGAACGGCCCCCACGCTATTTGCTATATCGGATATTAGCTATACCGGACAGATTGCAGCAGATTTATGCAGTCGGTATAGCAAGGTTTGAGTGTAGTCTGCCCAAGTGCCGCTAATCTGCCTCGGTATTTAGAAGCAGAGATGGTAGGTACTGTATAACGCCGGTTCCGTAATGAGCACAGCCATTTCTAGTCTCGATCAGACCCTCGGAGAGCCATTTCTTATTATCAGATCGTCGTTTTAGGCTGACATTCCCACATGTGGAGAATGCGTTCTCATTTTGGCTGCAACTCCGCATCTCCATTTTCTACAGCCCCGGCTTTTACTCTATACCTAATAGCATCCTCTGCACATAATAATATACCGAGAACTTACCCTCCCGATTGAATTCTCGGCTATCTATGGCTAGAATAGCATACCTCTCTAATAGCATGCATGCTGTGTAACCGCCCCAAAACCCACTACCTATATCACGCCTTCACCGCAATTTATGGTCACTGTGGTATTACCAGGAACCAACATTGGTCTCCAGCAATAAGTATATAATGTGTATTGTCGACAGTACCTATTTTCATAATGTTGTAACACCTTATGCATATTCCAAAAAAAAAGTCTTGATCAAATATTCACCGTTAAGAACAGTCAGCCAATTACGGTGACCCTGACAACAGCACTCAATTACGATAGCTCAAGGCCTCTAAGCACAAGGATATCTCTCTATTGGTATTCCGGAGAGACTGATTTCCCCGATCCTTAGCAAATTTGTGTTTTTCAAACATCAAAGGAATGGCAGGGTAAGGCTTGCATTCAGCTGAGTTTCTTCGAGAATCTTCACCCCAAAAAGAGTTCAGTCCTGTGGCTTGCCGAGACCCAGGCAAGCATGTTTTGACATCACATGAGATCTACTTGTAAGTTATACTGATCACAAGGTTCCATTGTAGTTTCTGTCATACGAAGGGGGCGGTCGTCTCGGTTACACAGGGAAGTCATGGAAGGTGAAGTATCTATATTTTGGTTCAACCAGGCTTTACCTCTCGACTGGTGATATGTTGTGATAATAACCAATACTAAGGTTTAGTTAATCAGAATCGGAATTATCGTGAGATGACTATGGAAGGTATACCGAGCCACTATACATATACGCCTCGCTTGAGTATTGATCACGATTGTATCGATGAGAATACATGGCACTTCCTGTCTTCTGGTCACTAGGATCGCCATATATATGTAACATATATACTTATACTGAAGGTAGTTTGGCTCCAAACGATGTTAGGCGAGGTTGTATGTGAGCTACAAATGTATAAAAATACACTGAGGTCGCAAGGAAGGAGATTTAGTTCCAATGGAGGCTACATTGGGCCGTCAATGGCTTTTCTTGGGAATGGAAGCGAAGACTACACCCACCGCGGCCGCGGTGTATCTAATTGCGAGGTTTGATGCACAATGCAGGGCTTCAAGGTATTACGGCGCAAACAAGACAATTCGCAAACTCGAGGCATCTCATAATTCCTCCCAATCTTTATAACATGGGTTTTTACAGTATCAGCTCCTTTTTTGGCATGTGCAACTGCTGGCCCTTCTCGAGGCCCTTCTCGAAGGTATGCTCCCTGCTCTAGGAATTTCATTTATGGCGATACTGACCAACACCTTGGGATTCCTATACCTATAAGGGGCATTCACCGGACATACATGATGTTGCCATAAAAACTTGCATGGTCATAATAGTCAACTGAATATTACCACCGCAAAATAGCATATAATACCCTAATCCATTGATATGGGATAGAAATCATCTTTCATAATTATAATTTAAGGTAATCGCTTAATTATTGGAGTTCCAATAGATTCTGTTGTAGAGGCGCTTTTTGGCGATCTTTGGTGTGAGATTGCTAGGTAATGACACAAGGCTATAGTCCTCAGAGAATTGTTACTGGCTTCAAGAATTTCTTTGATTCAGGGTAATGTATCCGAGTTTCGCCAGCCTGTGGCCACATCAGCCTAGGAAAATTTTTCTCGTCCGCTACCTCGGTGGACTTGCTCGATTCCTCGTGGGATACCGTAGTTACTCAGCATCTGAAAACGAGCGCACAATAGAAAATAGGATATGTGCAATGATCAGACGCAGGTGCCGTACATGTCCATGGCGAGTTATATCGTATAGAATGTTTTTCTTTTTTTTGAATACGGGTCGGCCTCTGCGCGGCATTTGTCGTGGTTGTTGTTGATGCACTTGTACTATTGCGTTGGGGGGTTGGCTCGGTTTGGCTCGGGGGCAAAATCTTGGGTGCAGGTAGTTCCTCTCTATTCCTGTAAGGATGGAGATTGCCGTGAGGAACATTACATTCCCTGCAGTACAGCATACTCTCTATATGACAATATCGTCTGGCAGGAGGGTAGAATTCAGATATTGAATGTGAGGGTAACTGCTAGTCTAGTTTCTGAGCATATTTGTTGCAAGATAGGAAGAACTAGCTACATAAAGGAATCACGGGACCAGAAACGTTCTCTGCAGGAACAGTAATCTGCCACAGGAGGGTGTCGTGCCAACCTGACTAGTAATCCTCCTATGAGGGTCTGATCGAGACTACAAATAATCTGTTAGTCTGGTTGGCACAACACCCTCGTAGAGCAATAATCTGTGTTTGTTTAACCTGTCTATTTTGTCCTCAGGCTAATTGAAGTTTTTGATAAACCTTCCTATTTCGGCTAGCTGATTTACCGACTACCCAATTAGGAACTCTCACTTTTAGCTGGGGGGGCTTGTGCCAACTAGACTAGAATATATTAGGAAACAAGCCTCCATAAAAACTCTATCGGATATATTCTTAATATAGCCAGACTAGATTATATAGAAACTCAGATGTAAGAAGTAACCTTGGAACCCCTGCTATGTATTGTCAGATAAGGTAGTCTGTGTGGTCTAGAACTCTTAGTTATAAAAATGGATGTCCCTTGTTACAAATCTTTCCAAAATAGTTTGGAAAACATTGCCTCGTTCCCAGTCTGCGCACACGCGGGGGGGGGGGGGGGCTGTGTGAGTGAGAGAGAGAGAGAGCTTTGAACTTGGGGATGTAAATAACTGTTTTTCCGCGGATGGCGGGGTCTTGACTTGTTGGTGTTTCTCCCTCGTATTTGGTGTATAGGCTAGGCTGCATTCGCAATCGTTGGTGAGCTGTTTTTCTCTGGGTATCAGTGGCAAACAGGAGATGAGATTGAGAAATGGGAATGGCTGCTTGGGTGCACAAGTAGAACTTTGTGACTGTATAGTCATATGTATAGCAAAAGAATGATTCTTATCCAAATAGGTATTTCTAGGGCATCTATGAATATTGTGCCAACCCGCCTATAAATAAACATAACCAAGGGAACCAAGGACTCCCGGGTCTCTCTCACCCATCAACCTCCATCTTCTCTCCTTCCACCATCACACTCTCTCGCCCCCCCCCCCCACCCCAGCCCCATCAAACCCCACCGCGCCACCTCCACCACCACCAGCAGCGAGATTCTTCGCTTTCTCCCTCACCCGTTTCTTCGCCTTCCGCTCTCGGTTCTTCAACATCCGTTTAAGATTCGCTTCTTCCTCCTCCTTTTTCTTCCTTTCGGCCTCCACCTGCCTCTACGCCCCAAGGGCGAGTTTCTGCGCTTCCTTTTTCAAGGCGGCTTGGCGGAGATAGATGCGGCTTTTTTTGCCTGGTTTACACCTTTTCCTCTTCCCCCAATCAGGAAGGGTTGAGGATGGTGGTTTTGTGGTTGATGTGGGGGATGCAGGCACGGTTATTAACCTCCATGCATAAGTCTGCCCTAGCCATTTATCCCGCCGTGCATGAGAGAGGATATCTTTGCCTGAGATGGCGCAGGACAGAACTCCGAGTGGGAGTGGGAGTGGGAGTGGGAGGGGCGGTGGGAGTCGAAGTGGGAGATATTGGAAACTGGGGGGGATGGGTACGATTCCGGGGAGGGCGGGGAGGACAGTCAGCGGAGTTAATACGAGGAGCTGCTGCAGGTAGTGGTGATCAGGCAAAGGGGGTGGCTTGTTTAACAGTTGCAATTCCATCGTCCATCGTGCTCCTCTGGCTGTTTATATCTAGGAAAGAGAGAAGAGAAGGACCTGTATCAATTTCTTAAAAACAATCGTTTTGTTTACTTGTTTACCCTGCGGCTCTTGCCTCTCCCACACGCTAATATGCGCCCTTCCCCTCGTTATTTTCTCCACCCGTAGAGAGCTCTGCTCAGAAACAACTGCACAAGCCCCAGTCTCAACTCCATGAATCTGTGATAGATGGGCTGCGCACGTCTTATTCTCGACCTGCGCAGCGTCGGCGTCCCGAGGGCTTTACCATCGAGAGTGGTGCCTGCGCCGTTGTATGGTCCAGTGCGGGTGAGGGCGTTTACTACAGCTGGCGCCAGCGCCCCAATTACGTCCTCAAGAGCAATACCAATACCACAGATACCGACTGCGGTATCAGTGGGGAAACAGATATACCGCTTCGCATCGACATCTCCATCCCCCGCTCCGACAATCCCAAATCTCGACCTCCCCTCTATCGACCTAAAATGGCGGTCTCACCTCACCAATCCAATCCCCACCCCCTCCTCGTCCTCTGGCGCCTCGAAGCCGAAGTTCTACATCCTCCCCATGTTCCCTTACCCCTCAGGTGTGCTCCACCTCGGCCACCTCCGTGTCTACACCATCTCCGACGTACTCAGCCGCTTCTGGCGTATGAAGAGCTACGACGTACTCCACCCCATGGGCTGGGATAGTTTCGGGTTACCGGCTGAGAATGCGGCGATCGAGAGGGGGATGAGTCCGAGTTTGTGGACGGAGAGGAATGTGCAGAGGATGAGGGACCAGTTGGGCGGGATTGGGGGGGTTTTTGATTTGGGGTAGGTAAGTAACGTGCGCCGTGCTCTGCATATTAGGACTTGTGGTAACGGAGTGGGATGGGATGGGGTAGGGTTGACTCCCTCCCTCAATCCGCCTGGGTTTCCGGGTGGGCTTGTCATACGTTTCCCCCCGAAGGGAGGTGCCCACGAGAACTGGGGTTTTATTTTAAAAAACCTCCTCTTTATCCCCCGCTTACTCCCAACCTGAATATAAGTATCTATGTCCCAACTCTCACTCCAGTTCACTATACGTCGTAAGCAAGTACAAATAAAATCAATCTACCCCCCAAACCCAAACCCAAACTCCATAGCGACGCCAAACAAAAAATTTACATTCATATTTAAAAGGAACGAAACGGACGAGAGTCGACAGACTGCAATCAAATCCTGGTTAAAATATAATAGTAAAAAAGAAAATAAATCAGGGCGGCGAGGTAGAGTGGAGGGAGGTTGCCTTAAGTCAGTTTTCGAAAACCAGAAGGTGACTGGGCGCTCTCGAACCCCCCTTCACCCCACATTGTCATTCTCTCCTCTCCATCTCCCCAATCCCCAGCCCACTCACCGGTGCCGCAGCTGGAGCAGCTAACACCGCCGTCCCAGGCAAAATCCTCTGTCCCCCAAGTACATAGTCAACGCCATCCTCTGAGCTATAGCTCGGAGGTCTATATACTGCCTGCACAGGTGCCACACTCATCCTCCACCCCACTGGCTCTGTCAGCGGCAGCGGCAGGGGTGGCGGGGGTGTCCTGACTTCCATCTCCACAGAAGCTGCGGGGGGGTGTTGGGTACCATCCCCCGCCCTCCTAACCCAATAAAACTGATCCGGATTGACCCTCACACTCGATCTCCACAATCCATACGCCGGTGGTGGGAGTGTAGTCACCGCACTCAAACCCTTATTGATCCCATCAGTGCCCCAATCTCCATCTCCATCTAGCTCCACATGCGGGAATGCAATTGGAATCGGTGCAGCGGGGATCGCATACCCTCCTGGCCCGCGAACGAAAGGCACGTGTACAGTTGTTCTATTTGGGTTATTCCGAATTTGCGATTCTATGTCGTTATCGGGGTTCGACAGGGAGGCGGAGCGGGAGGACGAGTGATCTGGGCGGATAGTGGCAATGAATAGCCGGAAGAGGGAGAACAGGAAGAAGAGGGACACGAAGAGGAGGAGCATTATTAGGACAATGTGGAATTCTCGGACGGTGAGGCGGTGAGTGAGGAGGAGGGCGAGATCTGTGAATGGGAGGCATTAGCCAATTGACTGATACATATATTGATAGGTTCCGCACATAAAGTAAGAACAATGGCAAGTAACACCCATGCCATTACGACAGTAGACATTCTCCCCTTTAGAATATCATCCCGCTGCCACCACCATATCTTTGCTCGTTTCATTTTTTGTAATTCTGCTGCTAGCTCAGCGACGCTGTGAGTGGGTGGCGCTGAAGGAGGTTGGTGAGTTGCTGAGTCGGTCATTTTTTTCAATATCGGTATTCGTTTCTTTCACACTGTGCACCAATGCCTCAACAACACCGCGAAATTGAAGCCCTGCGTCGCAACCTGGCGCCGTCCTTGAATGACTTCTGACGTTTTTCCACCCAATCAAGAAATCAAAGACTTCGAACCCGGGTTTGTAAATTGCAAATAATAAACGCGGGGCCTTCCGGGGTCTCAAACAAAGAGAAAAGTCGGAAGGATCCAAACGAACGTTGAGAACCAAAAACCCCAAGTACAAATTCCGGAAATGAGTACTCCAAGTCGGTTATTACCCCTGACCCAAAGAATCAACGAGATGTTTTGAATGAATGAAGAGTCCCGAGCACGCTCAAGGGTACGGCACAGCGAGTTTGAATGAACGTGGGGTATATGGTTCCTGCCAAAACCTGAGTCGTGAAGAACGAAGAAAAGAAAGGAAACGAAAGAAGAAGATGGGTATGAGCATTCCATTTTACCCCAATCACCAACATACTCTGCATCTCCATCTGTATTACGACAGAACTGGCACGAATTGGGCTGGAATGCACCAAAAAAGGCATCCTTCTAGAACATCGTCAGCCGCGAAAGCTGACGTTCCACTGCTTCTGGGGGAGCGCTAGCGGCCGGGGATGGGCGTTTCACGTATGCCAGGGGGTTCTGAGCCCGAGATCCCTCCCCTGATTGCCCCGCTTCACTCTGTAGATCTACCCAAACATATTTGAAATATCAGTGTTGGTGTCTCCTTTGCCGCAGAAGCGGGGTTGCTGTAGAATACAAGTACGGTGTCTGAAGGCTCAAGCGAAGGGAGTCTGTCCAACCGAGTATATGAGAGAAATCACACCACTGGGGGATGACGCACACGCGCTTTGAAAGTCTTCGAATCCGCGGGTGAGGTTGGCACTCAGGACCTTTCACACGTACATTACTGATCGAGTAATACCCCTCGGAAAGTGTAGCTTTTGCGGGTCTTTGGTATAAATGCTATAAGCGCTCTTGACCGGAGACACTCGGTATTCTTTTTTATCCAAGATGACTGGTTGAAGCAGAATTCCAACAATTATCTGCTAGGATTTCGAGTCTGGGAACGACAAAGCAGTCGCCGTCAGAGCTCCTGCATTGTGTCAGTGCAGCTGGCTACATATGCTTGGAGGTCCTCGATCGCATAATGAAAGCAAGGATATATGTATCTGCAAGAAATGTAAATAAGGTGGTCTTCATGGTACTATCTTCTGATAAATTTCTATGGCTAACGGTCGTACTGGGAATCCACAGTACCAGTATACGATCTCTGGCTCTTCTCGTGAACTCGTAATATGCACGCCGCCATAATACTGAGTAGGTCGCCAAGTAGACAGATGGGTAAAGATGACCTATATTACTAGAACTATCTTCAAATAATTACCCTCAACTCAACCTTTCATCTTGCCCAATTCCCAAGTTTGCTATCTACAATCCTATTAGACTACAATCCTATGACTCTACAATATGTATGTAATAACTAACATCTTACTCTCGTTCATTCAGTCTCCAATATTTTGTAGTTTTTTGCTCTATCACTAGGTGCTCCCCCTCATAGTATACCTAGAAGATGCTTCGATTGTTACTTAAGTAAATAGTTTTATCACTGAGAGAAACCCCAGCGCTATCAAGGATGTTTTTTTATGTGGGAGCTGTAAACATATAATATCACTTCGGGAGTACCTAAAAGTGTAAATTCACGAAACTTTTGACCTATATAAATAATCATTCATATTGAAATTGAACATCCAATGGGGAGCCAAATGAACGGAAAAAAAAAGAAGTCCCTTCGACCGGAGTCGAACCGGTGACCAATCGGTAATCTGAAACATCCATTACAGTCGAGTGTGATACCAACTACACCACAAAGGGATTGTTGAAATAAATAAGAATATGTTTAATAGAAGAGAAATGTTGCTAGTAGTCTCCCTAGCTCGCTTCGCTACATGCGGCTTTCAAGCTCGAGCAATTTTTAACCTCAAGACTGCCGGTACACCATCATCACCGTCATCAAGATCTAGCCCTTGGTGGAGGTCCCAATAACACCCAGTCCTGCACAATACTACTTCCTAAGAAAACGCTTCCGATCATCACTTACCAAAATGGCCTCCTCGTCTTTTGACCCCAAGCGGAAGGTCCCTGAGGGCTTCGGCGCGACAACGCAGCTCGTTAAACGTGTCAAAACG
Organism: Terfezia claveryi; assembly: GCA_015179025.1. Classification (NCBI taxonomy): domain Eukaryota; kingdom Fungi; phylum Ascomycota; class Pezizomycetes; order Pezizales; family Pezizaceae; genus Terfezia; species Terfezia claveryi. The sequence goes on from WHUX01000094.1 coordinate 89,742, forward strand.
CCTTCAGAGCGAAAGGAGATTGCACTTCGACCAGATGGGAGCAAAGGGGGGCCTTTGATACAGGCTGTAAGCTTCCGATAGAGCGGAATGTGGTAGATTGGGGTGTTGAGGGGCAAGCTCTGATATACTGAGAGTAATAGGTGCCGCGTACGTCGGGATTACAGGCGCCAATCATGGAGTTAACTGGTACGTGGAATTGGGCCATTGTGGAGTGGGGTGTGGGTAGCTAATTGTGGTGTGGTTTGAACTGTTAGGACATTCGGTATGTGAAATTGTCGATTTGTAGGTTTCATGGAATTCGGGGCTGATGAATGTTTTGTTCAGGGCGACATTTTTGCTGTGCGATTCGACCCCACGGGACAAAATATTGCTTCTGGGTCAATGGACCGAACAGTCAGTAAGGGGCCTTCATTTCGCTTCATTCTGCTCGCAGGCTTTGTGTCACGTGTATCGCCCGCTGATATAAACATTTAGTGCTATGGCGAACTTACGGTGAATGCGAAAACTACGCGGTACTGAGTGGACATAAGGGGGCTATCTTGGATCTTAACTGGTCGCGAGATTCTCTGACCGTTTTCACAGCATCAGCCGATTTACTGCTTGCCAGCTGGGATGTAGATACTAAGACCAGGATAAGAAGATATGTGGGGCATGAGGATATAGTCAATGTCATGGATATCACGAGGAGAGGGCCAGAGATGATTGTCTCTGGGAGTGATGACGGGACTATAGGAGTAGGTAGCTCCTAATTGAGCAACTCACTGGGTAGTAGGGCTAACGGAATGTATAGATTTGGGACCCAAGACAAAAGTCATCAGTGGACTATCTAGAAACAAACTTCCCCGTCACCGCTGTCGCTGTCAGTGACGCCGGAAACGAGCTCTTTACTGGAGGGATCGACAATGACATCAAAGTCTGGGATCTCCGCAAGCGCTCTATGGTCTATTTACTCCGAGGGCACCAAGACACGATTACATCTCTCTCCGTCTCGCCGGATGGGCAATCTCTCCTCTCGAATTCCATGGATAACTCGGTCCGGATATGGGACATTAGGGCATTCGCTCCAACCAATCGGCTGTCACATACTTTTGCTGAGGGGGTGAATGTGGGGATTGAGAAGAATCTGATCAGAGCGAGTTGGTCGCCGCAGGGTGATAAGGTCGCTGCGGGGAGTGGGGATAGGACAGTTGCAATCTGGGACGTGGAATTGAAGAAGATGCTTTATAAGTTGCCGGGACATAGGGGAAGTGTTAACGATGTGAGATTCTCACCAACGGAGCCGATTAGTATGTCATTCCATCCCCTGTACTCATTGTCTACCTTCCAAATCCGGGCGGCTTGCTAATATTTGTGGTGTAGTTGTGTCGGGCTCTACGGACAGAACAATTCTATTGGGTGAAATAGCAAAATAAGCAGTTCAGGAGGAGCGTAAAAGTGATGAGCGTGTACTGTACACTAGTATTCCTCTTTTTTCCTAGAACGAGGAGGTTCATATATCATGGGATAATGTAGATTTGATGCCACGGAGATCTTTCACATGATTTGAATATACCTGTAACATGACGTGTCGTTGGAGCTGTCGCGTGACACGTATTGGCATGGCGCACGAACCATTCACTTATTCACTTACACACAGACATATAAGCAACTGCAAAGTTTGTCAACCTTAAAACTATGACAGCGTTTGCCCGACTACTAGCCACTACTCAAGGCGTTGGTACAGTATTACCCTCAAGTCGTATATAATTAGTCCACAATCATGTGACATGCCCAGCAACAATTTCAATCGTTATTTCGTCATAAGTATTTTCCCCCAACAAAGCAAGGAATCCCTGACGCTTCTTGTACTTCACACTGACCTCACCAAGCCCGCTATGGTTGTGTGAAAGACCGGGATGTTCTCTCGGTCCGTAGGAGCCGTTATGGCGCAGCCCGGGGCAACATTGGAATTCTCGGGCTTGCCGGTGCCGAGCACATAAGGTTCTAGTACGCATGTGCTGACAGGTTCAATCTTGTCCCTAGTTTGGTTCTACAATTTACTTTGACGCACCAGTGCACAATGACTTATTTGGCATATGCCAAGTAATTATGCATACATATGCATGCATATATGTACATGGTTTTCCCAAAGAAAGAGGAAATGGACTTTTGTTCTACACTCCGTAGATAGATATAATAAAATTATGCCTTCAAGGGCTCCAAGGCTGCCAGGAGGGATTTAGTCATAGAATATCTTGTTGGAACAAGGGTAATAGGACGACCGCAGGCATAGAGCGAACGTGCGAAGAAAACAACGAATGTGCGAAGTGTATAAGGGCGAATGTGCGAACTGGTTGGGTCAGTGAGATATTTCAGATGGACGGATTCATGCAACAATCAAGCACGCGGCTTCTCTCTAATAAGATATACGAATATATCTCTCTCTCATATGAAGAAGGACTTCTTCATATCTTAGGTTTGAAATGGTGGGAAAACTGACTTGACTTAGATGTTGGCTCTATCCTAGTTTAAACACCTGACTGCTGTAAGATATGTATATGCATAGAGAAAGTCAATAAGGAAGTGTGGTTATATGAATTTTCTATCACAGTACATACGTACGTATACAGGCTACAGCGAGCGGTCTTGCAGTCTTTTGGCTCGAGTTCCCATGTAACGTTGGGACATTTGATCTGGCAGTCAGAGTTACTCATTATGAAAAGCTCGATATTAATATTCGCACTATTATTTGAGGTTCTACCCTGAGACCGTTGACGTCAATGCTGGACCTATGTGCAAGCAGGTGACATCCCTGCGAGGTGTCATATCTGTGAGTAACGGAGTATGTAGACCCTGACTGCGCTACCTACCCAGTTCTCCCCACCCTGTTCGGGCCCTGTTTATCACTTTGCTGTCAGCCCTACGACCCATACCGCATTTCGCGCCTCCACATCTTGAACTATCGGGATCTAAGACGCTGCTATGCGTTCCGCAAAAACCTTTACCTAAGTATCTAAATGGAAGCTTATAGAAAGATCAGAGACCATAAACGTTGAACATATGTGTTACTACTAAGTACTGATGGGCGCGTGCCGTAGTACTCAGCTAGGATTAAGGTCACTCCTATTGGGCATGAGGTTACAACTCGCGGATATAGTCCATGATTCATAACTCTCACCGGTCATGGGTTCCTTTGGATGCTTAGGTACTATATAAGGTTCAAATCACACTTCTCTCTCATCTAGAGCCGAATACACATTGCAAAATCACTATCATTCATATACCTCAGCGAAATCCCCAAGAGAATAAACAGAAATTATTAGGAGATTAAGCCCGTGAAAGGGCCACTCACGGACATATAACATAGAGAAGGTACGTTTTAGAATTCACTATGGAGTTCAAGAATTTACTCGCTAATCCTCAGGACCCTACAGGACAGCCGCCAAGATGTTGACTACTCTGTCGGTCATCTTTCTTATCCTCTCTATCCCCTTCCTCGTACAAGCGGGACGCAATCGCAATATATTTTCCAGTTCACCTAGTCTTATCCGCTTGAGGCGCACCATTTCTGCACCAACTGTCCCATCCAAGAAGAACATAGCTGGGACCAGGCCAAAGACTAAGAGAAGAGCAACAGATGGTGGTGAGGCTGTGAGCAGCATTGGTGCGTTGGCAGATGAAGTGGTCGCAGAGCCTGAGGAGGACGAAGGGATGACAAGCGACACAAGTGCGGAGAGCTACGTAAGGTTCGGCAGAGGAATGACCTATGTCGAAGAAAAGGTCGGAGGGGGTTTGGTTAGAAGCTCAGTTGATCATGACCGTGATCCCGGCATTGCCTTCGGTGGCCCCTCTCACACCTACGCACCAACTCGTTAATGCGATCCTGTCCAACAAATGTGAGGCCCTCAGGGTCTGAAGCATTCAGATACCATGTTGATTTTTTGTTGAAGTTGTTAGAGATATTTGTTGTGCTGGGGGGGTGGTCGTGATTGAATTTCCTGTTTTCTACCTCGTTTTTCATTTAATTACTTGCGCATCATCTCATATTTACATATTTTGTAATAATCCTGCCTGGGCATGCGCCCCCAACTTTCCTTTGTAAATTCTAGATCTGATGAGTTTCCTTTCAACTCTGCAACCTCTTCTATTATTTTCCGTTTCATATATCCTTTATCGCGTCTTATGTCCTATGCATTCTGCTGTATACGCTGTTTTTTTTTCTGATACTCGGTTCTACGTGCAATTAATGTGCCGTTCATTTGTGTAGATTTGTGAACGTACTGCATTTTGAATGCCCATACTCGCCCATACTCAACAAATGAATCGCCTGAGTCGGTGTCCACCCGGTAGATCTCCTGTTCATATTACCAAGAAGACTCATATTCGATGGCGGCTTGGAATGACTGTTGGCTAAGTACCGCCTAGTCACAGGTCCATCCATGTGATCATGGCCTTTTGTAGGTCTCATAGGCATGTGACCTTTTCGATGCATGAAGTACATAGGCATTGCATATGCAAGATTTCTAAACCGGAAGGAGGAAAAGACTTTTGGTCTGAGCCTCCATATTTCAAAGGTTTTCCCAATTTTTCACTTGTCAAAAACGTACCGTTTTTGGTGAATAGCGTATAACAGGATGGGAAATGTAAGGCCAATTTAGGTCCCTTCATTTTGTGCGGAGGAGATCAACATGTCAACAAATCCACATTATGGTGCGGATCGAGGTTTGTATGGGAGGCCGAATAAACAAAATGTACGAAAAAAAAGCTAGGCCAGCAGATCAACATGTCTATCCTAGCCAGCAGATGAGCATCATGGGAGTACTGTACAGGCATTTGAGAGCCGCTGATCCATACAGCATGCACAAAGGAAACAAAAAAAGGAAGATGCAAACACCAAACACCAAATTCAAAATAAAATATGATCCTGCAGCAACAATACCTGGATGCGAAATAAGTGAGTTAGTATTTTTTCAAAAATTCCAGAACATTATTTGAACGTACCCTCTTTACGATAGGGTCCTGGGCATTATTCGCAACCCCGCTCCTACAAATATCATTCAACCACTCACTAATTCTTAAATTACTCTCCCCCCTCTTCTTCTGTTCCTCCTCCTCAAACCACCTCCTTACGAACTCAATTTCCATCCCATAAATCGCTGCCAGCTCTAGCATTGGATGTTGAAACCCCTCCTTCATCGCCTCGCCCCCCCTAAGCACCCCCAAAGTCGGCGAATAACCCCTCAAACACGCCCCTGGGGTTGCGGTATTCCTCAGGAATACCCAACATATTGACTCTAAGATTATCGTAGTGGTTACTATTGGAGAGAATTTGGAGATGAGTGCCATATGATAGTAGTCGGTTAAGTTCCGATACGTGACTTGTACGTCGGGATTATAACTCTTCCAGATTCTGTCCCATGGGAGATGGACAACATGCTCATCAACTACGATCCAACTTGGCACTCGATCGAAAAACCTCTGCCCATCTACATGCATGGGTCTAACCGGTTCTCCAAACCTCTCCGGTATAGTATTGACATACTCATCATCCTTAGGGCATGGTATATGCTCCCTCCTCTTCTCTACCGGTACCTGCGCGACCCAGCTTTTGGAGTCGAGCCACATGGATCTCGCCTCAGAATATGAGGGGATGGGAAAGACACTCAAGATGAGACAGCAGAGGCGGGTATCAATACGGCAGTGTGTGGCAAGTGCGGAGTGGTAGTTATTCCTGGTGGCACCGGTGGGGGCGGTGGGGGAGAGGTGAGTGCTGCCAGGCCAAGAAGGGGGTTTGTCGAGGCGGACTTTAATTAATTGGCCGGGAAGTGGGAGGAGATTGTCTTGCAGGAACCTGTGGATCATTAAAGAGGTGGCGGGGGGTAGCAATCCCGGGGGTGTCAAGACTGCAGATATTCCGGGGGATGTGAACGTTGGTGTCGGAGGAGGGCGTGACATTCCCGGAGGTGTAGGGAGTCGATATTGCGGGAGATGTTGGTTCGGTGACAGTGATGCAGCTTCGACATAGATACTTATGGAGACTGAAGCCCAAAATGGTAGTCTGTGAGACAGGGGCCAAATCGGGACTCTGTACCCTCTACGAGGGTCTGATCGAGACTAGACTGGTTGGCACATTTATAGTCTGGTTGGCACAACACCCTCGTAGAGAGTGGTCACACACGGCAAGGCCCGCCTAGAAGGTTAGTCATATCTATGAGTCTGGTTGGCACAAGCCCCTCGATAGAGGAGTATTTCAGGCATGATGAAATGATGCCAACCAGACTAAGATGGTGCCGTTTTACCAGACTACCAGAAAGGGTAGTCGATTCGAACGGGTAGGCACTTAAGGTTAGTCTGGTTGGCACGTAACAGGGGTGTAAATGAAGGTCTTGGCAGGGTGTATCTACTTCATTTTTTAGTTTAGAAATTGCTCCCATCAACGCTACTTGCCAATCCAGAGATGACTGCTCAGGAACCCTCTCCAATTCCCTCCACCTTCCTCCACCCACCCCCTACGATTCGGCCCTCTCCTACCCCAATCATTGTTCACCTTCGTCGCGATCAGCTGCTCGCACTTGAACTCAACCCTTTTAAAACAACTCCAAATGAGACCTTAAATACCCGATTTGGACACTTTCCACACAAAACATTGCTCGGGGTCCAATGTGGCTCCCAGGTCAAATCATCACTAGTTGGCAATGATCGCAAGCGGAAACGGAATGGCGAAGCGGAGGATGATGGTGCTGGAGGGGACGCCCCGTCAGGATTCATTCATGTACTCGCACCAACCCCGGAGCTATGGACCATGAGTCTGCCCCACAGGACGCAAGTGGTGTATACTGCTGATAGCAGTTATATCCTACACCGCTTGAGGACGAGGCCTGGGATCCATATAATAGAGGCAGGCGCCGGGAGTGGAAGTTTCACGCATGCAGCTGTGCGCGGGGTATACAATGGTTACCCAACTGGCATTGGTTCGAAAGGGAAGGTTTTCAGTTATGAGTACCATGCACCAAGGGCAGAAAAATTGAGGGAGGAGATTAGAGAACATGGGTTGGAAGGATTGGTAGAGGTAACACAAGGCGACGTGTGTAAAGATGGATTCAGGTTACAAAAGGGGAGAGATATGAGGAACAATGCTACGGATGGACAAACAGAGTTAGAGGAGGGCGTAGAGAAGATGGGCGTTAATGGAGATGTTTGTGAAGAAGACAGCGAAGAAAGCCCCGAAGCTACAGCCGTGTTTCTGGATTTACCGGCCCCTTGGTACAGTACCGTCCCCTGATTTGATTGATATGTATCACATTAACCCGAACCTTTTAGGCTTGTAGTACCTCACTTGACACGTAATCACCAAGTTCCAACAGCACCACTCCCAATTCCGTCCCTTGATACCCCAGTCCCTCCTACAACTACAGGAACTCCAATTTCTGCAACTCCTGCGTCTCCCACGACCACTAATCAAACGCTTATATCTAAGATTACCAAATCATGGGGCCCACTTCATCCAACTCTTCCAGTGCAAATATGTACATTTTCACCCTGTATCGAACAAATTCATCGTACGGTCTCCGTTCTCCGCAAGCTCTCCTGGACTGAGTGCGAGATGGTTGAAGTTCAGCACCGGAAGTTAGAAGTCAGGAGACAAAGGCCAGGGGGGATGGCAGGCGCAGATGGGGCATATTCAAATATAGAAGAGGCGGTTAACAAATTGAAAGGCGTTGTAGGATGGAGAAAGCGCCCCATTGATGAAACTAAGGAGGATGTAGCAAGGAAGGGAAGGGAAAATAACAATAAAAGGAGAAGGGATTTCGAGGAGCAAGATGAGGATCCCATTGTCACAACACGCTTAGAGCCCGAGCTGAAGACCCACACAAGCTATCTTCTGTTTGCAACTCTTCCACCTCCATGGTCTGCAGCCGATGAGGAAGCGGCAAGATTACGAGTGGAATTGGAGAAGGCGAGGTACGTCGTGGAACGGGACAGTAATGGAGTCAGTACGTGGAAAAAGGAAAAAGAGACAAAGAAAGGAAAATATGGACACCTGCCTGGCACGGCAGGTGACGGGAGCGAAACCAAGGGGCTAACGAGAAAGGAGCGAAAAAAGCTCGAGAGAGCGGAGCGATATAAGAAGGATAAGCAAGGCCAGGAAGAGGGGCGGCAGAATGGAGGTATCGCAACCGGTGAAGGAAAGAACTATGCCAGTGAGATGATGGAAATTGAGTAGGAAATAATGGCTTAGTCTCGTATGGATAGCCTACATAGGTATTACGAACCGACCCTCGCGAAGGGCATAAAATACAGCCAAGGTTCTTCTTTCAGTTTGTCAAATTTTCCACATTAGATAGTTAAATGTACCCAACGTTGGTTACAACGGAAAGTCATGATCGGGTGGGTCAGTCACGTGTGGGGGGTTGTCTTCTTGGTGCCAACCTTAAGGACCCCGACGACACAACAACCCCAGCAATCACAAAACACACTTCGACTTTTTGACCAGTCTCTGCTTTCAGACAAACGATAAATGTTTGTGATACTTGTGCTTTACCACGATGCTCTTTAGGACGACCATGGGACGCGTGATTTTGTTGGTTACAGGTCTACGTTGCAAGCTGTCTGTGGCAAGCTTCTCGCAAGAAGTGGTCTTGAACACCTTCATCTCTGACACTGGCTAGCCTAGCTGCCATATGATTTGGCGGAGAAAAATGTGACATTGAGGGTATTTAAGAAATCCAAAAGGTATATACATCAAGAAGAAATTGAAATATGCACAAGAATTGGCCCCCTTGTTGTCCCTGCTTTGTACATTGAGAGCTTATTTACAGCCGTTGAGAAACTGACCTCTGTGGTAAATCAAGAACTCTAAACCACAATCATATGGCATCACCAAAACTTTTTTGAGAGATGAAAACCATCTTACCCGTTACGACCAATCCTCACATAAATTCCTCTAGGGTATCCTTCCGGTGGGTAATACATCCCTCCTGTCACCGCCCAATGATAGAAAAACTCTGGTTTCCACGAACATGAGTTCGGGACATTCTTCGCCCACTCAGCGAGTGTATAACACAAAACACTGTACCCCAACGGGGCACACAGGTCAACACAGGCAGTGCCATAGAGCATCATCCGGGTGCAAGAAAAAGCCCCTGGCCGGGCTCCCGCAATCTGATAGCATCTTTTCTTGGTTCCGAGTGCAACTAGAGCACGAATCGCTTCAATGACCTCCCAGGTTTTTGTTTCTCGATTTCGATCGCAATTAACAGCCTGGGGACTAAGGATTAGATCACTAGGGTCTGGCACAGGACTCGGATCTTGGGTGGGGGCTGCGGAGACTACTTTGGAAGCTAGCATGGATCTTGTTGTGCTTCTTTCCACTGAGGTTTCGGTAGTGGCGGCCTCATTGCTTGAGGTAGCCATAGCTGGTGTTTCTGCCATTGGGGCCGGTGCTGTAGGGGAAGCTGTTGATGAGACTGGGACAGCTGATACACGGTATTTCTGCCGAGGCTCAATTTCATCGAGTCTCAGAATTGGGGTTGCCTGAACGCAGACAAAGGTTAAAAAGCATGAGGCAAGAATCATTGCTAGGTGCATTTTTTAAGAGAATACATAGGATAAGTCGGAGGTGGGAGATGGAGGAAGCTAGCTGTAGTAGACTCTGCCAGGAGCCTGAATTGAGCCAGAGTCAACGAAATTGAGGAATGTCAAGCCTGGTATGTCATCCATGAGTCTTGCTTCTAACTACTATCTTCAAATAATCTAAACTATATGACACTGCCCCTAGCAGGGATGGACGGGTTATAGGGAATGAGATCTCCATCAGCTTCTTTCCCTTGTCTGAATTTCCAGTTGCCGTTGACGAAAACCTAGCTTTGAGGTTGCGGGCATTGGCTTGGAAGCGAGATATCGGATTTGGACCTCTTCTGCTGATCTTTTTGATTTTGATAGACCAAAATTTGGAAGGGCATTTGCGTATGGAAATTTTTGGTGGGGTTTCATGGCAATATAGAAATTTTTATTATGCTATATCGAATGTCTAACTTACATACAGGCAAGAGTTATTATTTGTCAAGTTTTACCACAGGCGAGGCTTATGTGGTCTTTTATGCACCCGAGGACCATCAAAGGACAGTGAAAACTGCGTGCGCAACCGTTGAGGGTATGGTGTACAATCACTGTATGGTCTGCAGTGATACACGTTCTTACGGCTTGCTCATTCACGGCAACCAACACGGGTGTCTTATGATCTACAACCATTCCGGAAGACTTCACCAAACGTTTAAGGTTCATGGCAAATCGCCGCAAGGGGTGAGGAGAAGATTCATGCAATGCAAGGCGATTGCTCTCCGACCTTTCGGAGTCGAAGTAGGCGGGATATTTGACAACCCTGTTGGTGGTTGTAATGTCAACTAAACTTGCTGCAACATAATCACAAGCTCCGTATCTCATACACGGTCGTCCTACTGAGTGATAGCTATATCTTAGAATGCATCATAAATACCAATTGACGATTCTGACGGCAACTAAAAGGTTTCTTTCACCTCTTGGTATTCCACTGCAAGCTACCGTCTGGTACGACTCTGGGAAAGTGCCAGAAAGTCCTCTTGGTCCCTCGTGGAGCGACCCCGAGAATACCGGTAAAACTGCAGATCTATCTTGTGCTCACACACATGATGAACGCCTTGGAGCCTCGAATAAGCTGCTATTTTCGCTTAACAACCGGGAGTTAACTTGGTGCTTCGGATGCGTATTATGGCCATTTTATCAACATATTGAGGGAATCCATTACCAACAGACCTCGCAAAGGGAAGGCTTTTTTTTAATGGCAGTAACAAACTATGATATGGCTTGCATCGGGAAATGGCACAGAAAACTTCAATAAGTGGACTGATATATACATCTCAGAAGCTGAACTCCGTCTCTCTGACTACGACTCCTCACGTGGTGGTTACCCTAGAGCTTACAACAAAAATAATTGGAAGACACGGTTAGCAGCTGTACACCAGACTTCATTGTCGTCGAATTGGTACCTGGGGCAATTGTATAACAGTTAATGTATACCGGGGAATTCCGATAATTAACACATCACAACCACAAATAATGAACACCCACTCCTTGCCAGCAATAACATAACAGTAAAGCGGAGGACCTTTCTGGGTCTTGTCTGCAATTGTTCCATTGAAAGGCTGTACTCTCGAGGGCATTTTTAATGATATCAAAAACAGTAAGAGTTGTTTTCTCCTAAAATGGAAGCACGGAAACCTCAATTGACTCAGGTTGCAAATTTCAATCAAATACCACACCTAAATTGATCTGGGCTATAGCGTTTAGAATTATTTTGAAGAAAAATAACGAAAGCTGCGTCAAGAGAAATCTGAAGAAGATGTGATCATAGAATGTGCGGGCAGAAGCTTTACATTCGAGACTTATCATAATGGTGCCATGTCATGGCCGGACACCAACGACGCTTCCGGCTTGCCCTGTCTCTTTGCATGTCTGCATGGCTGCTGGCTTCCATCGTACATTGACATTGACATATATTCTGGAATCATATATGGAGTAGGCATAGCATTTATACTCTCGGGCCAGTACATACAAACCAAGCAATCAAGCAATCCACACATGTTGGCATACGGATAGAATTTGCCAAGCCATCTTTGGGTTGGCATTTGATAACCACCACAATATCAATTCTCTCGCCTGATTCGCGTATCTTCAGAAAAAGTATCGGGTTCTAGCCTTTCCCCCTCATCGAGTCAGGGCGATATTGACATATCGATTAACTTAGCTTTGTGGGGTACGTATGTGGTGTAACATTCTCAACTAGAAAGTGCTCTATGCTAATTGAAATGCAAGGATGATGTTGGAAGATTGTACAGTGAAATCTACAGCGGACCCTAATCCAAACAGATTGCCCATGGCCACAAAACATAGGCTATCATAGCCACAGGGGATATATTTGTCACATGTTCAGGGCGGAAGTGCGGCTTCGTCGGGAAGCCCTGCATCCTTCAACCTCCCATATGCTGTTGGTGGCTCGTGAGAACCAACAAAGACCAACCGCGAACTACGTAGCTGTTTGTTTCGACCCGGCGTTCCGCCACGGTCATTTTTCTAGCTTACATCACGGGTCCGTAAATTATCTGATTTGGTATGCAATATATTAGTATCATCATATATCTATATTAATGCGGAGCAACGTGACCAGGGCAAGGTGATATGTTTATATACGCATAAATAGCAGTGTATAGCAGTAGCGAAGGCGTTGCGGATATAGGGGGTGGTGGTTTTGTTTAAGATCCTTTTTATTCTCTGCAAAGCTTGTCTGTAGTTCTCTATCAGAGGGGGTACGTGAGGGGTGGAAGGGGGCCAGGCAGCATACTAGGCATGCCTTAGGAATGCGTTGCCTCTTTAATGAATATTGAGTTACCCTCCAATATACCATCCATCACGGGGTAGTGCGGGTAGTGAATCAAAGTGTTTTTTTTTTTTTTTGAATTCCTCAATAAGTTTGTAAGCAATCACTCTATAAGTAGGGTTTAGAATGGATGTTAGGCTCTTGCTAAAGAGTATTGTAAGTGGATGTAACGCTGGAAATGGAGTGGGTTATCAAACTTTACATGCTTTTGATGGGTAGGGATTGTTGTTTATTTCTACTTGCTGTTTGACTGAAACATATTTGGATTGGAACTACCAGCATGACTCAGCTTCAATTTACAACGAGTACGGTTTGGTATTAGGTTCAAAAGAATACTCTCTATGCGTAGATTCTCTTGAGCTATTGGGTACTTTGATATCCATTTCATTCGATAGAGCTATCTTAGCATTACCTCCCCCCCTTTACCAGAATGGCCTCACTTAATTTTAAGTTATATGGCATGAGGAAGGTGTGTAGGAGACTCTCCTCATTGTATACATTCTCTGGAAGGTATTGAAAGGTTGATTTTGAGTTCTTACGACTGGGGTATCCGAAGATATACCCCATTTCCCCGTCTCCATAGCCCACCCTCGGGAACAACTCTCCATACATAGACATATTCCGGGTCGAGATTGCTCAGATCCCAAACGAGAAGATGGAAACACTGGGTTTCGCCTCGTCAAAGCCTTTTTGTGACCGTCCTATCCAACAATCGCCCCCCCCCAAAAAAAAAAAAACTCTTTTTATATCTCACCTGCTCACCTCCCTTCCTAGGGTTTTACAAACTTCACCAGACCATACTTCAAGTCTAATATGTGTTTTAAGCACGCTTCTGTGGTTGGGACTTCTTTGGCGTCGAGACATTAAGTAAGAGTAAGGAAGACCTCAACATCTTTCAGAATGGTTCAATTCTTCCACGAGGTCCGAGAGGGTGTAAAGAGTCATGAGACGGGGTCTTTAATTCCAAAAATTCTATCACAGTATCCACAGCCACAACCACCACCAGCACCAGTGTCGGAAACAGCCACTCAAGGGGGGCTCTCTCGACCAAGGGGAGCTGTCTCGGCAAAATGGGAGCTCTCTCGACCAAATGCGAGCTTTCTCGACCAAAGGGGGTTTCTTTGCTGAGCTAAGTATGACAACTTGGGGTCATATCTGTTACCGGGGTTGAAATCTGGTGGCGGAAAGATAGGTTGAAGAGGAGGTTGACGAGAGGTGATGGTGACGGTGGGGGGTTTGATATAGAGAGGTTAGGGGGGTTGATATTGAGAGATGCAGATGGAGATAGAGGTGGGACAGGGGGAATATGTAAGCTCCAAATCTGGTTATATGACTTACCCCCAACCTCTCAATATCAACTCCCCCAATCTCTTAATTTCAACCTCTCTGACCTCTTAATATCAACCCCTCTAGCCCGTTGATATCAACCCCCCAATCTCTTTATATCAATGGCATTATATAAATTATAATATTAACTCAATCTCATAGCTAGGTGTATTCTCAGGGCCGGCACAACAAAAATAGAGGGTTTTTCCACGTCCCGGTCAGTCATTAGTATCTAGGGAGTATAAATCCCTCTCATATTTACCTATGGACATTTTGGGAGCCGTGAGGTGGATAGGGCAAATTCTGAATAATAATACAATGGCCTTTGTTCGAGAACAATAACTCAATGGTTCTAGTCTGGTTGGCACACCACTGGTATGAGTTGCTGCCGTAGCAGGAGATCAGTGGTGCAAGTCTCGACTATGTCCTTTTCACCACATCTAATCGATACATATAAGCAAAAAGTCTCGGCCCGAAAGGTATAGTATGTACGTACCACCTGCCAGATATATTGGGAATTTACTGTAGTTTAGAACAACCTACAGTATGATGTAGGTATGATGTTCTGGGGAACCAACTGGTCCGGTTGCACAACCCCCTCGTAGGAACCCACTGCCGCTTGGCGTTTTCCGAATGCTCCCATGAGGTTATCGCCATCTGGAATGTCTTATACAGGCCTTATATTCACGGTGGACTTCTCTCTCTCTTTTGGCTCATCTGCTTGGAAGTCTACTATCGTTCATTTGTGCTTCTTGCCTTGTTACTTATTCTTTTCCCATGACGAGGAGTATGCATGAACTTGGAACTCCAATTGCAAAACACTTACAAATATATGTAGCCAAACCTCAATAGAATTTTTTTTTTCTTCTTTCAGAAGTAGATTGTATGACGCAATGTAATAATCTGGCCATGGGTCAATCGAGATCTCGCAACCAATCTCCATCTCCGTATGCGGGAAGGGTCTAGTCTGGTTGGCTCACAGGAGGGTGTTGTGCCAACCAGACTAAAAAGGGTCACGGTAAGACATATGGACGGTTCAGAAAAAATCAATGTGACTGGTTTTGGCGGACTAAGCAGACCAGTAAATTTTTTTGCAGTCTCCGTGCTAGCCTAGATTACTCTAGTCTATACAAGACCTCTCGTTATAACGGACGGCTTCTTTAAAATATATAACATATATATCTACTTCTCCAGCCCCTGCTTTGTTTATCTCGCAAATCAGCTTATAAAATTCCAGTAGACCCTGTCAGGCCAATATAGCATGAAACTTGGCACACTACTAACACGGTTTACGGCTGGTGTGAAGTTAATTGTACCTTAGGGAAGAGAAAAGGTTCTGACCTCTGGGTACCGGTGTTGTTTGAAGTGGAAACTACTGGGACGATAAGCAATTGGAATTTGCTACCTATCATAACCTGCTCAGCAACAAGCAAGGCCAATAAAGCAATAAAGCCGTCGAATCACATCCTACTAAACCATAATATCACCAGGGTATTGCACAACACAGCCGGGTGCGATCACTCTGCTTTGCGGAACGGCTACGGTACTTAGGCGATTTGCGAGGCCGTGGGTGAGCCTTATTGTATTACTCACTTAAAACCCTGGCGGGGACAGATAATGAGCTATTATCTTGCCTGATGAGCAGCCTCCGCATCGGAGAGAGTTCTGTGGGGCCTGGATCGGGACAGGAATGTGAGACAACATACGAGGGGATATTAGATCGGGGAGGGGAAGGGATACGAGGCTCAGAAATACCGTTGATTGAAGGTCATCCGACTGGTAGTAACTTTAACCACGTATTCAACCACATTGAAGTAACGTCCGCAAAACGACATTCCCATCCCCCATTATTACCTGAGAAGCATTACGATAGCAATATTAGCGAGACTCAGAGTACGACAGCTTATACATCCCTGCAATCGGAGCTTGACCCAGGAGCCAGTGTTGAGCTACGAGACCTTTCTGCCCCTGGATTACATACCCTCTGGAGTAGGGAGGAGCAGTTGACTCCAAACTCGAGCTCTGCACAAAGCTCTCAAGGAGGACTGATCATGACGCTCCTTCACCACTTGAAGACGGTACTTCTCCCCTCATCCCCAGCGACAGGGGTGAGCTCGTATGGTGCGATACCGACGATACCGATTTACAGTGATACGTCGTCCTTAGAAGGGGAAACTGGGAGCGATGAAGAAGTTCGTCGGGGGTGTGATGAGATAGATAATCATGTGGAGCAAGGGCAAGATAGAGTCTATAGCGAGCGGGATGGGGAATGTGTAGTTGGAGCGCAGTCAAGGATGAGGAAGAGGAGTGGCGTGATGGGGGCCCAAATGCTGGGTCCAAGTAGAGCTCTGGGGGAGGAATTTGGAGAGAATCTGGGTATCGGTATAGGGCCAGGGCTGGGTCCGGAGGAGGCCGAGCAGTATGATGAGAATGATCCGCCAGATAATTCACCGTATGTAAACCCAAATCAGTAATACTTCAGCAGATGGTGTGTGGTTGATATTTGGTGCCTAACAATGTGCATGTGTTTGGGGATTATAGATATGCCGAAGTTCGAGCAGCTGTGTTGGCTTCAGATGATACCTCGCTATCAATAAACAGTAAGCAGTTTATCCCCTAATGGCTCCCATGCTAGGTAACTTATGGTATCTTCTGGCAAACAGCACCGCGAATGTGGTTTCTCTCAATTCTATTCTCGCTGATAGGCTCGGCAACAAACCTCTTTTTTTCTCTCCGATACCCTTCCATATCTATTACCCCCGTTATTGCACTTATCCTCGCCCATCCTCTCGGTCTGCTATGGGATAGTATCTTCCGCGATTCTATTGATGAGGATTCCAATGACCTGGAGGTGAATACACCACAGGGGGGGAAATTGAAGAAGGTGAGGAGGTGGTTGGGACAGGGGAAATGGAATCGAAAGGAGCATTGTTGTGTTTACATTAGCAGTAATGTAAGCTTTGGGTTTGCCTTTGCAACGGATGTAAGTTAATCTCCCGAAGCCGTAGTTGTTAATTGAGTGTCGCTGACCCGCGGAGAAACAGGTTATTGTAGAGCAAACACACTTTTACCACCAGGATCCAGGAGTGTTGTATCAGATTCTGTTGACACTCTCAACACAGATTTTGGGGTATACATTTGCAGGACTGACGAGACAGTGGTTGGTGTATCCAGGGGGTATGATTTGGCCTAGTGAGTTTTCCCATACTTTATTCCCATGTAGTCGATTTGAGTTACACGATCTTACCTTTTTTT
This sequence comes from Terfezia claveryi, assembly GCA_015179025.1. NCBI lineage: Eukaryota > Fungi > Ascomycota > Pezizomycetes > Pezizales > Pezizaceae > Terfezia > Terfezia claveryi. The sequence goes on from WHUX01000094.1 coordinate 106,714, forward strand.
TTTGGTTTCGGTTGAGTGTTATCAGATCTGGAGATATACTGATTGTGGTTGTTGCATCGCTAGGTACGTTGGTGTCGACTGCCATGTTTACAACACTACATAGAGAGGAAAATATTAAGTCGGCTAAAGAAAACGAACCTGCGGCTGGGTGGACGATCACAAGATATAAATTTTTTGTAGGCACTGCTCAATTCCCCCTCTCTCCCATTTGGATACTCTTTTAACATATCCTACAGATAGTTGTCTTCCTTGTTAGCTTCCTCTGGTACTTCCTTCCGGGTCTCCTTGCACCATTCCTCAGCTATTTCAATGTCATCACATGGTTTGCTCCGAAGAGTGTTGTCATCGCGAACTTGTTTGGTGTCAGCTCTGGCTTGGGGATGTTTCCCCTCACCTTTGATTGGGCCCAAATTTCCTATACTGGGTCACCATTATTGACCCCGTTTTGGGCAGCAATGAATGTGATTACCGGATTGGTGATAGTGATGTGGATTATCGCGCCGATAATGTGTATGTTGGACTGGACTCCCGCCTCTTTGGGGATTCTTTTTGTTGATATGAGCTACAGACTACAAGAATTATTTTTTCTCAGCCTATATGCCAGTTGTGTCAAGCGTTGTGTTTGATAACACGGGGAAGCCGTATGATGTCACCAAAATTCTTACGAAGGAATTCTTGTTTGATGGGGATGCGTATAAGAGGTACAGTAAGGTCTTTATGCCGATAACGTGAGTCCACCCCCAAACTGTCAAATTTGATATGTGAAAGCTCTCAACATAACTTCCAAGGTATAGGTACGTTCTTAGCTACGGCCTCCAATTCGCTGCTCTTGCAGCCCTCGTTACCCAAACTATCCTTTGGCATGGTAAAGACATTGTGCACCAGTGGAAGCGATCTAGACGGGCAACAAGAGTTTGGGGTACAGGTGCGGTGGATAGCGCCTATGCCCCAATCCCTGCAATCAACCCTGCTATCCTGGAGGCATATAAGCAGCGAAAGAAGTCGATGAAGCAAATTCCGAGAGGACTGTCAGGACATAGAAGTAGGAGTTTCCGTAGAAACTCCGTAGATGAGAGGGCATTTATTGATCTAATGGATGGGGAGGATGTGCATATGAGGTTGATGAGGGCGTATAAAGAGGCACCACCAAGTTGGTATTTGATGACGTTTGGGGTGATGCTTGTGGTGGGTATTTTTGTTGTTGAGTAGTAAGTACTCAGGTTCTTTCATCTGATGTAGGGTTCTAGAACTGATGTTCCGGATGGGTGTAGTTATCCAGTACACTTGCCGTGGTATGGCCTGTTGTTGGCACTGGCGATCTGTGGCGTGTTCTTCGTGCCAATCGGAATCGTGATGGCGATTACGAATCAGCAGAGCAGTCTATACTTGGTTTGTCAGTTGGTGTGTGGCACCGTGTTTCCTGGTAGACCTGTTGCGAATATGGTGTTTGTGACCTATGGCTACGTTCGTTACCCCCATTCACCCCGCAAGGCCAGATACCTTGGCTAATTCTTGGTATAGATCACCTCCACCCAAGGCCTGAAATTCTCATCCGATTTAAAACTCGGCCATTACATGAAGATCCCTCCTCGGCTTCTCTTCTCCGTCCAGATGGTCGCCACAATTATCTCCTCCCTCATGCAGATTGGAGTTCTTAACTGGATGTTTGCAAACGTCCGGGGAATTTGTACTTTACAGGCAGTCAACGGATTTACCTGTCCAATTGCACGGGTACACTTTAACGGGAGTATTTTGTGGGGATTAGTCGGGCCTGGGAAATTCTTTGGGAAGGAAGGGATGTATAGGCCGTTGCTGTGGGGTTTTGGGGTGGGGGCGCTGGCGCCAGTGGGTATTTGGCTTGTAGGGAGGAAGTCGAAGAGTGGGAGTGTTTGGAGGATGATTAATTTACCGGTTGTATTCGGGAGTGTCTCCTGGATTCCGCCGGCGGTATGTATTTGGAGCCCGTATGGAGAAAAGTTGTGTGCTAATCGTTGGTTTAGACCGGGATCAATTTCTCCACATGGGCAATCGTTTGCTATATCTTTAATCATGCTCTTAGGAGGAGAGCAACTGCATGGACGGAGAAGTATAATATGATATTGTCGGCTGCGTTAGATGCGGGTTTAGCGTTTAGCTTATTTGTTGTGTTTTTTGCTTTTATATACCCAGGGTGGATGGATGGGTTTAAGTGGTGGGGAACTGAGGTTTATAAACAGGTGAGTTTCTGTCAGTTAGGGGGATTGATGGGAGGTGACATGCGGAATACTGACGATTGGTTTTTCGGCAGGGGTGCGATTGGCAGGCTTGTCCGTTGATTAGAGTACCTGAAGGGGGGCACTTTGGTCCTGATAAGTGGCAGTAGGAGTTCTGTGCGAAAGTTTCATTGATTATTAGTTCTTGCATAGTTTGGTTAGGTTTTTGCAATTGATGGCTGCATTTGAATGTTGTTGTTAAGTATTATCGCATGTGACTATATCTTAGCTTTTATTGCTTTTATTGTTCAAGCTGATAGGCGAGAGAAGAACACCGATAGTTATATTGTACGCTCAAAGATTACATGGGGTTTGTTAGGTGTATTTTTACTTAGAGTTTCCGAAGATTCATACGTTTGGGTTTCCTTTTTTGCAACTTTGTTGCCTTGCATATGGGATTTTGAAGCTTTAAATTCCGTTAAGTATTGAGAGAAGACAGTCAAAGGCCCAGTTTCAAGCACCAATAGCAAGAAGAATACGTCTACGTGGATAATAAGAAATTAATCCGAACGAACTCCCAAGTCCTTTAAAAGTTGTATAGGAAACTCGCGGGATTATATGGTAATGTTATCCTTCTTGGAACCATGTTCCTATCTCATCATTTTAATTTCCAACTACATATCTGTTCTAGTCCAAATATACCATACATCACCGGGTAATGCATCATCACCGTGATATGCATCAGCCCCCACGCGAACCCTGTCGGTCCATTCTTGGCGGCATAGCGGACTGCAAAATGAACGGAAACATTGCCAGCAAAATATATATGCCTCGTAAAGATATAGAGATTCATTGACATGTGGTGGGAATACGAAATGGACGGGTTTGGATGGGTTAATAGATCGATTTTTGGGTGGCATCTAATATTCCGAGGCAAAATAGAGACAAGCAACTGACCTGCGGTACTGACCAAGTCTTGGGAATATATATGAATTGGGGTTTGAATGGCATAATCTAGAGTGTATAGATGCGGTTTAAGTTGCTTAAAAGTAATAAAGCGATTAGTCTAACTTTGGAAGGCGAGCAGGAGTTTGTGTACTTTTCCGAGATCTATTTATATAAAAATCTGAAGCAGCCTAAGCCGTACTAAACTCAGCTGGACTAATTATGCCTTGTCTGTGTGAGCCCAAGTCCGTCTCGGTCCGCCTGAGTTTGTCTAACCCACCTGAGTCTGCTGGACTAAATCTGAAGCTGCCTGAACTCATCTGTATAAATTATATAGATGCTCAGCATTCCTGACCTTCTCTGATAAATTCTAGGCTAGTCTAGACACACCATAGCAATATTGAACTTCAATAAGCTAATATATATTTGCTTGAAGCTACTTGAGACGTCCCAAACTAGTATAAACTCTTGTGAATTACTATTAGGTTACTTCAAGTCAGTTGAGCTCGCTAGAGCATACCAATACATATCAGAACTACTCTAATCTCACCAGCATTTATTTTTGGCCGTCATATAGTAACTCGGGGTTAGCTTCCGCAGGTCTAGATTGCTTTAGTATACTTGAGAGGCAGTACCTCCAGAAGTAATTTTAAACTTCAATTAGGATAAGTCACCCAAGTCAGCTTAGGCTAGCTTAACCTAGTATATATGCCTGCATCTATCTTAATATACTGAACATTATCTTCTTTACTACTCTGTACAATCACGGACTCTCAAATGAATTGTCCAAACTCAGGTGGATTCAGGTAAGTCTGAGTTGGCCTATCTAAGCCTGAATTGAATATGCATAGGGCTATATAAGATAGTATAGAGCTAGGCTGGTAAAGAGAAGCTCAAGTGAAGGTCCAGTGGTATCACACAGTTTAGAAGTAGTACCCATTACATTATAGAAGTTCAATATTGTTCTGGTGTGCCTAGTCTAGCCCACAATTTGTCAGACAAGGTCAGGATCTATATAATTTATGCAGACGAGTTTAGGCAGCTTCAGATTTAGTCCAGCAGACTCAGGCAGGCCAGGCAAACTCAGGTGGACCAAGATGGACTTGAGCTCACACAGGCAAGGCATAATTAGTCCAGCTGAGTTCAGTACGGCTCAGGCTGCTTCAGATTTTTATATAAACAGATCTCGGAAAAGTGCACAAACTCCTGCTCACCTTCCAAAGTTAGACTAATCGCTTTATTACTTTTAAGCAACTTAAGCCACATCTATACACTCTAGATTATGCCATTCAAACCCCAATTCATATATATTCCCAGGACTTGGTCAGTACCGCAGGTCAGTTGCTTGTCCCTATTTTGCCTCGGAATATTAGATGCCACCCAAAAATCGATCTATTAACCCATCCAAACCCGTCCATTTCGCATTCCCACCACATGTCAATGAATCTCTATATCTTTACGAGGCATATATATTTTGCTGGCAATGGTTCCGTTCATTTTGCAGTCCGCTATGCCGCCAAGAATGGACCGACAGGGGTTCACATGGGGGCTGATGCATATCCCGGTGATGATGCCTTACCCGGTGATGGATGGTACAGGTAGGCAGGCGCAACTGCGCGGGAAGCGTAAACTGTAGAGTACGCATTTCCCTTCTAGAAACCCGTATGAATGTATTTTGCTAGTAGTAAAACAGATATTGGAGAGGCCCAACTGCATTGACAATCCTGACCAAAGAGAAATGGGAGGTATACCGGTAGCATAAAACATGCCACTATGCTCTCTAGTTATGTCATCAATGATCACTCTAAGCAAACCTGGCAGTGATCACGTTTTGTCCTAACGTTACACTCTCCAACATAATCTCGCTGCCACTCCTAACTCAATCCTCTCCTTACCATACGGCCCCGAAACCTAACCTCTTTCACCATGAGGAAAATCATGTTGGAACGCCGGTTCTCCCGCACCTCTCATATTCCCAAGGACACTTTGCCTAAAATGCCACCTCAATAACTCATCCGAAATTCTATGTGGATCCACCGGCTTCCTGCACACAGAATCAAGTAGTCTGCCGTCCATTCCATCCAGGTCTACACCGAACACCACAACCTTATAGGTATATACAGTAGGTACCTTCTTATTCCACCAATTAGCTAAATGAATATGCTGAAGTGTAAACATGTACTCACATCATGATTTACCGAAAATAAATACTGATCAAACTGGTTATGAAGATTGGCCTGCAAGAGAAACCTATTCTGACAGGAGTTGATCTTTGACACTCCACTAGTATCATCTATATCCGTAATCCATCTGCCGTAATCCCAATGATCCACTAGTCTGGTTAAAACGAGCCCAATTACCTATACGGTGTCATCTCCAGAGATAACACACAGCTCGTTTTCCTTCTCGAAATGCATCATCCCGACTCGACAAATTGAATGACTGTATCTTGTGAATCCACATCTCATCCGTCACTTGAATGGGCCCATGAACAAATTAACAACGAACTCTAATATCACAACAAAGTACTCACTGTCACAATAAACATCATATATACCAAGCTCAAGCCGACGGTCGCTCGTTGACAGTACATAGCCTGAATTCCTGTTCTGAACCCGGCGAAGTAACCAGAACGAACCCTAGAATCTGGAGGAAATTCGGATCCAGTCTGAACGAGTCCACCTAGGAGAATATTCAGATTACTACCATCGTAGAAGTATACGTTCCTAAAGTATGACCAGTTTGATGCCATGTTGATTCTTATCCGAGTGCTGATTCGTACGTTGTGACTGGAGCGAAGCATAAAAAGGCCATACCTATTTCTGGCACATGACACACGACCGCGGAACTTTTATATATTTATAATAAATCATATCGAATAAATGGCCTATTTTTGCATTCACAAACCCCATTGTTTTTTGTTATAGGTAATTAAATTGTTACCGGTATCGCCTGCCAAGCCTCTATTGAGTAATATAATATATTTGTGATAAATTACAAAGATCAGGTCCGCGGAGCTGCAATATGCAACTTACCCCTCGGAGAAGATTCCATACTTTTACTTTTTCATCTTTCTCTTCGTTGGGCTGCAAATTTTATTGTGAGGGTTTTTCTAATTCACATTGGGGTTATAATACTGGACCAATCATCCTAGCTTGCACCTGATCTCAAATCTGAAGAACGAAACCACCGAAAGTATAGGAATAAATATATTAACGAGAGGCTGAAGCGCAAGACCACATACCCACTTCGACATTCTAGCTTCCCCCACATCCATCTCTCACGATGGCTTCGGATGAGCGTACTCTCCTCATTTGCCCCTCCACTCTCTCCTCGAACCCCACCCATCTCGCCACACTCCTCAAAACAACCTACCCAAAAACCACAACTGACATCCAGATGCTCGACCGCCTCTCCGCTACCGGCCTTGTCTTTCTACCAAGTGAACACTACTCCCGTGCCGTTATCCTCTCCGATCCATCATCTTCCATACCTATTGCCATTCCATCGTCTGTACTAGGGAAGACATTTTCTACGCTTAAGAAAGGTGGATGGCTGGAGAGTGAGGATTCGAGCTGGGGGAGGGAAGGGGGAAGGGAGAGGGTGGATGTTCTTGTGAGTGGGTTTATGGTGGAGGAGGAGAGGGGGAAGAGGAGGTTTGTGAAACCGAGGGAGGCAGGGGAGAAGACCGTCGTTGCGATATCATTGAAGAGGAGGAAGGAAGGTTCCCAGGCAGCTACGGCTACGCTTGTGGATACGAATACTACGTCGACGGCAGAAGTTAAGGCTACACCTCTGGTGGCTGCTACGAATGGGACTGCGAAGGCGAATAAACCAAGTACTGGGCAGCCGAGTGGGGTGGGGTTTATTGATTTTAGTGACGATTTTGGGAATGGGGATGATGATGAGGAGGAATTGATTGATGAAGATGCATTGTTGGATAATATTGATGATCTTGCTATTCCAATTCAACCACGTAAGTCATTGTAACCACCACATCTCCCACTGCGTTTACTAATCCCAGCACAAATCTAGCCGCTGAATGCGCACCCAAACCTGGAAAACGCCGCCGTGCATGTAAAGATTGCTCCTGTGGACTCCGCGAGGCTCTCGAAGAGGAAGACGCCAAGAAACGTTCTTCGGCCGATGCTGCACTCAAGAAACTTGAGGAGGCGAAGCAGAAGGTTGCTGCGGCGAGTGCAGGGGCTGATGGGGAGAACAAGAGCAATAGTGAGATTGGGAAGGGAGGGGTATTGTTGACGACGGATGATCTAGCAGAGATTGATTTCACGGTGAAGGGTAAGACGGGCAGCTGTGGAAGTTGCTATTTGGGTGATGCGTTTAGATGTTCTGGGTGTCCATATACAGGGTTGCCGGCGTTCAAGCCTGGCGAGGAGGTTAGGTTACAGTTGGATGATCAGTTTTAAGTGGGGAGTAGAGGGTGGAGCGTATGGAGGGATTCATTGCTTGGAGTCTGGAACATCAGGTGTTGGTTCTTGGCTTTGCTTGATTGATTTGCGGTCCTTTCAGGATGCTGTGCGCTAATTTTATTATGCACGATTATCTCTTAGAGATTGCGGTGTTGATCCTAGTTTATGATTGGTACAATAATACATCTGGAATGAGCCCACAATTGGCCTGAAATCCTGGCACGCCTGTATATTTACATATTCATGAAGCTCAACCATTTGAATATACCTTTATTTGAGAATGATTTCAGATAACTGAATTGCAGTTAGCAAAAATCAAACCACGTATCTTTATCCTTGTTAAAAAAATTATACCACGTCCAGAGCTGCAGCTCGCTTCCCGCCTTACCCACAATCCGTAATTTCACCTAACATAATCTCCCAGTTCAGAAACCTCCGCGATCATGCCCGACCAGCGACCACCCTCCTCAATAAGCTCTCTTTCCCTTGTTCTAACTGCCATCCCACTCCTCGTCGGTCTCCTCGCAATGTTCCCCTTTACTGGCAAAAACAAGTTTCCCGTCAAAGGTCGTCTAGTCGTAATCACCGGTGGCAGCCAAGGAATGGGATTGGAGGTTGCAAAATTGCTAGCTAGGAAAGGAGCGAATGTGGTAATCGTTGCTAGGGGAGTAGAGAAATTGGAGAAGGCGATGAAAGAGGTGGAGGCAGAGGCGGTGGAGGGGAGTGGGCAGAAGTTCAAGTGGTGTAGTGGGGATATGTCGGTGGCTGGGGAGGTAGAGAGGGTTTTTGCGGAGGTGGTGAAGTGGGGAGGGGTGCCGGACATAGTATGGACATGTGCTGGTGAGTGGGATAGCTGATACTCCTACCCCTACTACATACCTATGGATGGATGATTCTATAAGGGCGGGAATACTGATTGTTGTGTGAGGACAGGTGCTGCGCATCCAGGTTTATTCACCGAGGTTACGTCGGAGGTTCTCGAGTCGCAAATGAGAACGAATTACTTTTCCGCCATGCACACCGCACATTCAGCATTACGATTAATGACCTCCTCACCCCTACCCGACGATGCTCCCCAGAGACACCTTGTGTTTACGGCTTCAGTACTGGCATTCATCCCCCTCGCTGGGTACAACCCCTACACGCCGGCCAAAGCCGCTCTGCGCGCTCTCGCAGACGGTTTAAGGCAGGAATGCCTCCTCCACGGTATTGACGTGCACTGCTGTTTCCCCGCAACAATCTACACCCCTGGCCATGAATTCGAGCAGTCAGTAAAGCCGTCATTGACGAAGAAGTTGGAGGAGGGGGATAGCGGACAGACGCCGGAGGAGGTGGCGAAGGTGTGTGTGCGGAAGTTGGAAAAGGGGCAGAGTAATGTTATTACGAGTTTGGTGGGGGAGGCGTTGAGAGCTACGGCGTGGGGGGGGAGCAGGAGGGGAAATGTAGTGGCAGATACGGTGTGGATTTGGATTGTGGCTGTGGTCTGGTTGTTTGTAGGGTGGGATATGGAGAGGACGGTGAGGAGGTGGGGGAGGGAAAACGGGTATGCGGGGAGCAAGAAGGACTGAGAGTTGCGATTGAGGTGGTGGTAGTAATGGCTAATGGAGGAGGATACCTGTAATGCCTTGAGCAAACAATGGGCTCTGAATTTTAGGCCGCATCGCGATTCCAATCAATTGTTTACTCAGCGCTGACGAGAACCTGTGGCTTGGCGCTTGACACGTGAAAGAACAATCGCGATCTGAATCACTTGAATTGTTTCAGTTACCGTGCACTGTAAACCCAAATCTACGCCTACCCCGACGACTGTACAGTGGCTACGTTGATCGCCTGAAGACCATCAGGTGATATACGTCGCCAACAGAGACAGTCTCCCAGTCGACTGAGCTTAGGTGACCCTCTTTTCTGGGACCCTAACCGTTTAGCGAGGCATTCACCTTACCTCTATTTATCACCCCCACACCAACCCTCATCATGTCCACAGCAATCAAACAAGAACCCAGCCTCGCCGCAAATAAATCCGAGCCCTCCGACCTCCCTCCCCACATCAAGCACGAAGGCGCCGGCGCTGCCTCTGACGACGATGACTACGAGGACGCAGGGGATCTGGATATGTCCAACGGCAAGCGTGGGCTCTGGCTCGTCAAGCTCCCGCGATTTCTCCTGGAGCAATGGGACAAATTGGAAGAAGACGAGGAGATTACGCTGGGGGAGATCCTTGTTAGCAGCGAGGAGAAATTCCGGTTGAAGTTAAACCCATCGCTGGCGGCGCATAAAGATCTCCCGGAAACGTACGATATGGTTCTGAATAATCGCTCGGTCTCAAATACATGGGTATTTACGGAGAAGGATATGCCGGGGTACCATGAAAATGGGGGTGGGCCTATGAGGAAGGTGGCGCAACAGGAGAATATGCCTGCTATGCCTGCACGGCTGCTGTATGGGACGGATAAGAAGCAGGGTTTTGCGGATAGGAATAAAGGTTCGTGGAAAGGTGGGCCTGGTGTCGCAGGTGGTAATAGGGGAAATCCGTATATGAGGAAGGCTATCCCTAAGAAGACTGCGCTTGTGGGAACGGTGGTACATGAAGCAACGGTGATGACGCCAGAGGGTGATGAGAAGTATAAGAGGTTGATTGTGGAGGCTCATAAGAAGGCTATGGAGCCGAAGAAGACCGTTACGGTGTTGGAGGGGCCCGTGGGGGGGAATTTACTTGCTCCTGGAACAACGGGTGGGAGTACCGGGAATTTCGATACGTTTATCAGGAAGGACAAGGAGAAGGAGAAGAAGACTACGGATCAGAAGAGTACAAGAATGGAGAGGGCACAATTGTTGGATGCACTATTTGGTTGTTTTAAGCAGTATACGGCGTGGAGTATCAAGGGGTTGAAGCAGAGGTTGGGGCAGCCGGAGGCGTATCTTAAGGAGGTTTTGGGAGAGATTGCGGTATTGCATAAGAGTGGGAGGTTTGCGTTGAAGTATACGTTGAAACCGGAATATATGCAGAAGGTGCCACAGGGGGTGGAGGGGGTGGAGGGAGTGAGCGCGGATGGGACAACTGCGGAAGGGGCGATTGAGCTCGATGAAGATGAGGATGAGGAGGAAGAGGAGATGGAAGATGTCTTGTAGGGGCTGATTTGAGGAACCAAACGCTAGGGGACGGGGGGTATTGACGAAGAGAGCATCAGGATCCTCTGGCCCCACCTTCGACAAAAAATATCACAGCCTCACATTTATACATTCATATAGGATATGGGTCTCTTTGGCGTTCTTGTCTGTTTTGTTTACTTTGGGTTGCTCTTGCTCGTTGTTGGGGTTGTTTTGTTTCCTATGTAGACTTTACGTTCTTTTGATTTTCCCGGAGAAGCCTGCTGGATGCCTGGGGTGAGGAACAGTTTCGCTTTGTGAGGAGTGTGTAAACACTTATTCAAGTACTTGCTGGGTGTTGAAGGTGTTGAGATAATATTGGATAGAGTGATAGAATGAGAGAGGAATTCATGCGTAGATCTCCCCAACGCAGGCGTACACATGGTCATTAAGTGCCGTACCTGAAGAATCCGTATCCTTGGAATTTGGTAGACATAGCAAAGCACATCTCCAACCTTGATATCCTCGTGAGGTATATTCACCCCAAACCTGAGGAATACAACCCGACCGAACTTTGGGGAGAGTGATTCCGCCCTGGAATCCGGGATGGCGGAGAACCCGGTGGACTTGGGTGTGGACGCTGGTAGCCGGGATGTGGAGGTGGAGGTAGGAGAAAGTGATGGAAGGGAAGGCAATCGGGATGGGAATGGAAAGAGGGCGGGGGAAGGGGGAAACAGGCCCGCAGATGTGGAAGAAGCTGGGGTGCTATTCTCCAAGGCAAAAGGATTGCAAGAGGCCGGTAGTAGGGAAATAATCGCGATTCAGAGATTACCGCATCCCCCTCGCCATCGGAGGGTAACGTTGGTGTTGACGTTAACTCACACTCGCCTCTAGCCGTCAACCCTGACCACTTCCCCGACACCGCCTCCGTCGTCAATTTCGGCCCCGAGCCCATCCCCATCCCCATATCCCCCACCACCACCGACAGAGAAGCTGGCACCGACGCGGATGACATTGAAGACGACCTCGAAACCCCCAAAGCATCCATGTTCCTCACTCGCCACGGAATCCCGCCAGTTAAGGGCTCCCTAACACCCCGCCCAGGCATCTCTAGAGTACATTCCACACTCTCAATTCAGGAAGACTATATTCCGAATCCACTGGCAGCGGCTTTACAGGCGGTCAGTAGCAGCAACCGGCCAATGAATATCCAACATCAGGCAAGCACTGGGGGGCCCACAGGGTTAGCATCGCAGCCTACCACAGCGATCTCGCTTCCTGAGGGGGTATTGGCGCAGCAGCAACAGCCTCCCGATGCAAACAGAGTCACAAGCTCCAGGGGGACAAGTATAACCGGGGCTCCAAGCTTTACTTCTGACGCCGGGAGTTTTGTGCCGACGCTGGATGGACGCGGAAATGATGTTGAAGGGATGCTGGGAGAGATATTGGATATGGATGATGGGGGCATGAGGTGGTGGGGGGATGAGTCGTCTGCCGCGAGTGGGTTGCATTATAATACAATTGGAGAGAATATCATCGGAGGTGATGGGAGGGACGGCCAATCTATTTTTACGAATGAGGAGGACGAGGAGTCGAGTGATGAAGAGCGGGATAAAGGAATGTCTGATGAGGCTAGGATATTAAGGTGGAGAGGAAGGAGGAAACATTTCTTTATACTATCTGGCGCAGGGAAGCCGGTGTACTCGAGACATGGGAATGGGAGTGGGACGGAGCAGATGCTGGTTAGTGGGTATATGGGCGTGATTCAGACAATTATCTCCTTCTTCCATGATTCTGGAGGTGGGTCTGGTGGGAGCGGAGACTCGCTGAGGTCGTTTGTGGCAGGGAAGTGTAAGTTTGTGATTGTGAAGGAGGAGGGGCCTTTATACCTCGTTGCAGTGAGCAAATTGCCTTGTGAGAGTGATGCGCAGTTGCGAACGCAGCTGGATAAGCTCTATAGCCAAGTCGCCGCTACGCTGACGGTGTCGGCGTTGACGAAGGTGTTTACTCAACGTGAGGGGTTTGATTTGAGGAGGTTACTTGGTGGAACGGAGGTTTTCCTCGATGGGTTGAGTGATGCGATGACGAGAGGGGATCCTGGGACGTTGTTGAGTGCACTTGAGTGCGTGAGGTTGAGGAAGAGAGAGAGGGAGAGGGTGCATGGGGTGTTGCTTAAGGAGAGGAGTGAGAAGTTGTTGTATGGGATGGTGGTTGCGGACGGGAGGTTGGTGGGCGTGGTTAGGCCTAGACGACATAGTCTCCACCCGATGGACTTACAGGTGGTGTTTGGGATGTTGTTTAATGCGAGTACGTTTAGGGATAGTGGGACTGTGAGTGCTTCCGGTGGGGAGAGTATACCACCTGGGGTAGTGTTTGGGGTGGAGAGGGATTCGGGAGCGACGGTTGGAGCTGCAGGGGAACACTGGATCCCAATATGTCTTCCGAAATTCAACTCTAAGGGATACCTCTACGCATACATTCACTTTTGGCGGCGCGAGCTCGCGATAGTACTCATCTCTGCGGACCACTCTTCCTTCTTTGAGCTCCGCACAATGAAGGGGTCCGTTATTGCAAAACTCGATTCTCCCGAACTTCCCCCCAGCACATCCACCACCACCACAATCACCACCACCACCACCACCAGCAGCAGCAGCAGCAGCAGCACTCCATCCCGCACTTCCCTCACGTCCATAATCGAAGCATCCCTCAGTGCCAACCGCTACTCCATTGACGAAGTCCTCGCGTCACCCCGGGGGGCATCCCCCACACACCTCCCCCACGTCCTACACTTCCTGTACAAATCCCGCCGGAATGTGCAATTCACCATGCCGAGCTGGGAACCCCACTTCTCGACGCAGAGGGCCAGAAGGAGTGTTATGTGTGTGTATCAAGCTTTACACGCGAAGGTGCATAGGGCACAGGATGGGGGCGGGGGGGTGGGTGTAAAGGTGCATTTTGAGAGGGTGGGCGGGTGGGTCGTGGTTGCGTGGGTTGGGGGCGGGTGGGAGGTATATGTTGTTGCGCAAGGAAGTGCAGGTGATGGTGGTTGTATAGGGGAGAGTGGGATCAGGGGGGTGGTAGGGGAGGAGAAGAGGGGACTGGCGGAGGCGGCAGCGAGAATTGTGAAGTGGGTGGGAAGAGAGGAGGAGAGGGTGTTTGTGGTAGGGGGAGCTGTGTTCTAGGGCTTTTGGCATTTTGGATTGGTTTGGTTTGGCGTTTTGGGTGTATGGTGGCGTCTTTTGGGTGTACTGTACATATTCCAGTGGGTATGAATGGAGAAAGGGCATTATACTGTTGTAGAGTAAGATATATTATTCTAACTGTTAAAGCGTTTTGCGTGGTAATTTTTTTCAATGAGTATTTATGCAATTCAAACGCGCCCCCCCACCACGAACACATACAACAACCACAATCTAACATAACTCCGGAAAGAAAACACTCAGAAGATGTACAAATCACCACACATACTACTGCACCCAAAACCTCTGACACCTCGTTCTCTTTCATGCCCCGCCTTACACTCTAAATCACAATACCGAGCCCCACACTATAATTGAGTATATCGAGAATGTATCTGAAGACCCTAATTGAGAGGCCCTCAAGTATACAAGTATACAAGTATATATGATTGATGGATAAAAACAAGCTGGTCAACCTCAAGAGCTTGCCAAGAAGCACTCTATGTATTATGCAGGAACACAGTGCTTAAAAGTAAGTCTGGCGGCCGGGGCCAACCACATCGTTAACCCCCCCTTTTCAGATGGCTTCAATTTTAGCACCTTCCCAGACCCAGTTGTTGCACGCACTCGAACTCGAAAACCAGAGGCTCCGCGCAGAGCTAGCTGCTGCTCAGAAAGCTTTATCTGCAAACCTATCTCCTACAATACCCTCGCCTCAGCCAGATCCTACTACATTTGTGAATGGCGCACACACCTATTCCGTGCCTCCACCAACTCTTTCAAAGGATGAATACAAGCGTTATGGAAGGCAAATGATTGTTCCGTCCATCGGACTCCCCGGCCAGCTACAACTAAAGGATGCAGCTGTTCTCATCGTCGGCGCAGGAGGGCTCGGTTGCCCAGCAGCAGCGTATCTTGCCGGCGCCGGGGTGGGAATACTGGGGATTTGTGATGGTGATGTAGTCGAAACGTCAAACTTGCATCGTCAGATTGCACATGCCACAAGTAGGGTGGGGCAGAGTAAGACTCAGAGCATGATTGAATACCTGACAGAGTCAGTTGCCCATCATCAAATCTTTGTAATGGATCTGAAGGCTGATCAAATTATGCCATGAAGTATTAACCCCTATGTTACGTATCGCTCCCATACATACCATTTGACGCCAGGCACTGCTGCTTCGACATTAGGACACTATGATCTCGTTCTTGATTGCACTGACCACCCAGCTGTGCGGTACCTTATCTCAGATACTTGTGTTCTCCTTGGGAAGCCACTCATCTCTGCCTCTGCACTACGGACGGAAGGGCAGCTTCTGGTATTGAATAACCCACCTGGAAAAGGTGCATGTTATAGGTGTATTTGGCCGAAGCCTCCACCCCCCGAAAGCGTCCTGAGTTGTGGTGAAGGGGGGATATTGGGGCCGGTAGTGGGTGTCATGGGGGTATTAATGGCAACGGAAGCCATTAAACTACTTACTGCACAAGCGAAGGACAATAAGCTGAGTGGGGAAGTGATCGGAGAGGAGAACAAGAGGCCAATAGGCACCAACATGTTATTATACTCTATGTACTCCAATCCTAGTTTCAGAGATTTGAAGCTCCGCGGACAGATGAAAGGTTGTAAAGCATGTGACCTGGAGAAAAGAGAAATATCACTAGATAAACTGAGCGATGGTCGGCTCGACTATGCCGCCTTCTGTGGGACGAGGAAGGAAGATAAAGTGGGAGAGGATGAGAGGATTGACGTGGGCCGGTATGCTGAAGTACGGAAGCAAGAACATTTATTAATTGATGTTAGACCGGAGATAGAGTGGGGGATATGTAACCTTGCTGGTGCAATAAGTATGCTCTTTTGGATTGCTTTGAAGATCCTGGGCTTACGCTGCATACAATAGATATACCCATAATGCAGTTCATGCAGTCTCTACCTCTCCTTACGCAAGCAAAAACTGCCATTGGAGCTGTATCACTGCCATCTCCGCCACCTCCATCTTGGTTACCAGAAAATCACAAAACCCCAATATATATCGTATGCAAACGAGGAAATGATAGTCAAGTTGCCGTAAGGCGGCTGAAAACCTATCTTGCATCGAGACAGAGCGGAGATGGGAAGGTGAGCGGCGAAGTAAAGGAGGATGTGCCTTGGGAAGGTGGCATATGGGATATTAAAGGTGGACTGGTCAAATGGGCATGGGATGTGGATACGAGCTTTCCAGAGTATTGATCGTGCAGTTTTCTGAGTTTCTTGGTGTGTTTAGCATCTTATCAACTTTGGGACTTCGAGAACATGCTTAAAAAGTTTTCTAAGAGGGCCAGAGGTTCAAATATCTCGCAGAGTCGGAGTCTATTATGGCACTTACCAGAACTCCTATATGGACTCGGTATCAACACAGGAAGTCAGGCCTCTGCGAACTATTGCATACATAAATATACTCACTTATTGCATTGCTATTACCCTGAGATTAGCCTGGCTGCATAGGCGTTCGCATGCAACCACCTACCCTGAGATTGCTATGTAATATTACCCTATATATTAGCATGTCCAGCTGTACCCAGAGGTGATTGTAGCCCAGGGTGGGGACTCCCCTTATACCTCTCCACTCGTTAACCAAGATCTGACTGTTTTCCCTCCTCATCCACTTTCTGCAAGCTCTCGTGTGAATTCCTCTTACTGAGAGCTTCAGTGCATATGCAACTGCGTATGCATTTTGTACTCCAATATGATCTAAGGGTATTTTCAATTCAGTATCTCCTCCTGAGCATTCATTACCTCTTATATCACTTACTCGAATTCCCCCTATTTAAATATCTCTACATCCATGAAGCACTCGCCCCTAGTCTGGTTGGCACAACAGCACCGCCTAACTCGCCCCCATTATTTGTCAATTCAGTCTCCAACGTCTGACACAGTCTCGGAATCAATCTAATTGGGATTAGGCCTGCCCTGGGGGTCCTGTTCTAAGCTCGTCTCAAAATTTCCGTATCCTATTTTACTGCAAATACGATGAAAACTGGTAATAAGCTGATCGAGCTAGGATTTCAAGCTTGGAGGTACAAATTGTAGGAATACTCTCTCGCTGGTCGCCCTGGATAAAGTCCTGGAATAAGTAAAACCTATAAGGGACTGGATTGCACACATGTAGCAATTTCCTTTAGTTAGAGCAACTTGCGATAGCAATGAATATCTGCAAGATTCCTTTCCTCATAACCTCCATAAACCTCGTGATCTTACATAAATGCACCCCCCCCCCAAAAAAAAAAAAAAAAAAAAAAAAAGAAAAACGGCCGTAGGAAGCCCTTATCATCGAGGTTAGTTTGCTTGAGTACTTGTCTGTGGAAGGTGTTGTGCCAACCAGACTAAGTACGTGTAATCATTCATTTGAAAGATTTGTAAATATTCTACAGGGAAAAAAAAAAAAAAAAAAAAAAAAAAAAACTCGATATGATGAAACAAAGAATTTCTCAGCAGTCTGTTGGTTAGAAACAGAATTCCCCAGAACTTGAGCTTCTATAAGGTGCTCATAATATATACTCAAGTAAAACTTATTATTATATTGTAAGTTAAGTTTTCACAATCCGAGGACTCAGCAGCTTAAGCGTCTATTTCCGGGGGCTATTTAATTTAATTAAAGAGGGGGAAAAAAAAAAAGCAGAGAGTTACTTGTGATTATCCGTCTTTTTAATTGAGACTGACTCCCAGATACGGTTCAAAACCTCTTAAGATCGGATTGAGAATATAGTTTATGCAATTAAGTAGGGTTGAGTGATTTGCTGTAAATCCCAGTTTCAAAGACGAGATGATGAGTAGGGTATATCAATCCAAAAGCGGAGGTAGGAAAAAAGTCCAATCTCAAGTGCAAGAATGCGTTCTCAACTGCACGTAAGGTAGGTACTGTACTTATATCTCAAGATATCGACATAAAGGCGGAAATGCCCGGTATATGCCCAAGAAAGGTCTGCATGGATTGATTCACTCAGGGTAAGCACCGAAATCTTGGCACTCGACATCTTAGACTAGGTGTCATTCCAAGACATACGCTTCCATTCTCAATTTTTCATCCCTGTACTAGCTTCGTAAGTTATTGTAAACGGCCCGGTCGGCATTCAACACTGCAACAACATTTCTAATTGACAAAAATGTGGTTCACCAGGAGCACATACAGCCTGTTTACTTCCTTTCTCCTCGTCCTCCCGATCAGCCAAGTTTGTGCTCGGTCGATAAGCGGGGACCGGCTCCTCATAATTGACGAAGGAGAGCTCCGAAACAACTACAAAGCCTACATATGGGACCTCGAACAACGCGGATTCCAGCCCACATATCTTTCGCCAAAATCCCCAGAACTAGAGCTCTTCAGCCATGGAGAAAGGAAATGGGATCACTTACTATTACTCCCTCCGAAGTCAAAAGCCTACGGACCGAAGCTGACGAGTCAACTCCTGGTCGAATTTTTGAACAAGGACGGAAACATCTTAGTCCTTCAGGACCCTATGAATACCCCGGAGCAGCTGCGGGACCTGGCGTGGGAATTAGAGATCAGTCTGGCACCGAAGGGGGATATTGTAGTGGACCACTTTAATTGGCTCCCGGGTGTCGAGGGCAATGATCATTCCCATAATGTCATTCTAGCAAAGAAGCCAGTTACTGGTCCTTTAACCAAGAATTACTTTGGAGGTCATAATAATCAGGAGGAATATGTTGCATTCCGTGGGACAGGACATACCCTCCGCAACTCACCTCTTATACATCCAATCCTCCAAGCTTCACGAGCTGCGTACGTCTATGATCCCCGGGAGGAGACCGTCAAGTCCGAAAATCCATGGACTGCAGGGCAACAGCTTTACCTCGCCAGTGGATTCCAAGCGAGGAATAATGCCCGAATTACCTTCGTTGGTTCTGCGGAATCTTTCAACGATGAGTTCCAGGATCTAGACGGACTGAGGAAGGGTCCGAATGGTCACAAAGTTATCATCGGTAATAGGCGTTTTGCCAACGATGTGACCGCATGGACATTCAAGGAAACTGGCGTTGTCGAGGTTAGGAGTGTGGCACACTATGCTACCAAGGACGCAGGCAGGCGCAACACTTCTGAGAGCCCATCTATCTATCGTATCAAGACCAATGTGGTAGGTCACTCACTACCTAATACTCTCATAGTCTGTTCCTTATAAGGTCATTGCTAACAAACCTCCTGCAGACCTTCGAGATCACTCTCTCCGAGTACGCGATGGATCACTGGATCCCTTTCCAACTCCCTGTGAATGATTCCCTGCAGCTCG
Organism: Terfezia claveryi; assembly: GCA_015179025.1. Lineage (NCBI taxonomy): Eukaryota > Fungi > Ascomycota > Pezizomycetes > Pezizales > Pezizaceae > Terfezia > Terfezia claveryi. The sequence goes on from WHUX01000094.1 coordinate 125,824, forward strand.
AATTCACTATGCTTGATCCTTACTACCGCCTCAATCTGGTTCCTATTGCCACGGGCGTCAACTCCACGACTTTCTCTGTAAACTTCACTATTCCAGATCAACACGGTATTTTCGCATTCCGCGTCAACTATAAACGACCTTACATCACCTACATTGACGAGAAGATTCAAGTTACACTAAGGCACATGGCCCACAACGAGTGGACCAGAAGCTACGCCATCTCTGGATCATGGGTGTGGTTGGGCGGTTTGGCAACTACTGTCATTGGGTGGGTTGCCTTTGTTGCCTTGTGGCTTTACAGTGTGCCACGGGAGACGAAGAAGGTGGCTGCTAAGAAGCAGTAAGTGGGAGAACTATTGTGGACAATTATGGAAAATTTCTTTATTACTTGTATTGACTTTTCATTTATACCTTAGTATTTGGACAAAATAAAGCTTACCCAGAGAACAAAGTTACTTCCAGGAGTTTCATAGTTTTACTTTGGAATTGAAGATGGTTCGTAATCTTGTGAACAAACCATTGGTGAATTTCTAGGTACCTTACTATTGACACCCCTTGTGACAAACCGCAGTACTTCAACTTTTATAACACCAGCACTCTCTTTCTATGCGTGGGAAGAATATAAACAAATGTTGGCTCCACGTGCGCAACTTCCCTGAAGTTCAGCGAGTCTCCTAAACAGTCTATTAGATAATCTCAATTCGAGCGCTTCAGAATTGGGGAAAATGGCAGCGGGGAGGGGGTGGGGGGAGGGGGTGGGGGGACAAGTCATCGCCCTAAAATTTACGTTAGTGACAGCAATGAGGAGTATGGATCAACGGTGCTTCCTGCTGTCAGAGACATCTTGAAAAGTAAAGTGTGTAATGGAAAGAAGCCGATACGGTGGGGGTCCAGTAAGACCTGTCGACATCGTCTAAACTGAGCTCGCCCTCCATTCCTACCTCTGCTTCAAAAGTTCTTCCCCGAATTACTTCTCCAATTGGAGTGGCCTCCCCTCCTTGAATGCTGTTGTCTCCCAGAAAGGTCTCCCCCATTACTGAAGGATCCCTCATCATCTTGATCGCCAGCGTTGCTTCAATAGCCATGCGTCGCATGGTGGTCCCACCCCCGCAATCTGATTGACCAATTCCCTCTTCGCTTTTCTTGTTGCTCCTGTACATTTGTGTAATGCTTGGTACTGTAAGCTCTCCCCAGTCCCTCTAACCTCTCCAGCCTAGCTCCGCTCCCATATAGCAATGGTTTGGATCATTCCAGTGAAAATATTCTTCCAGCTAACTGAACAGATCCCTCATTCCGAGTTCCCTATCCCATTTAACCTTCCCAACATACTTCTGCTTTTTGAATCTTGCTCTCCAAGTTCTCGAAAGGACAATAAACGCTCCTAACCATCTAACACACTTTACCAAGCTATTTTTTTTCCCTGTTCCATGTTTCATGCTCCTCTTTTTCTAAGGGAAGGCGATGTTCCTTTACAACCCTGTTAATTATCCCATCCACATTTTCCATTACAATCCTCAAATCCACCCCTCTTGCTTTTAAAATCGCTTTTAATTTTTTTCCTAAACACATATACCCCTGTATGTATGTTGTCGTCCACGTATGAAGGTAGTTCAATCCCATATTATTTCTCATTTCAATGTGTACTCCATGTCCCTCAAAATCGGAGCCATCCAGATCAAAAAGATCACCGGTGACAGAGGTGAGCCTTGTAGTGTGCTGATATTAGTTCTTCTCATACCCCTTATTTTCGTATCCCATTCGATAGGGGATTCTCTCATAAAGTTTCGCACATAGGGATCCATTTCCTGCCTTCTTCTGATTTCTCCAATTTGCAATATATTCCTCCTCTCTCTCACGTTTGGAAACCTACCTTCACGTCCTAAAAGCCCCATGCTAACCGCTCTGCCATTTCCAAGAAATTTTTGAGCTTTATTCACACTGGATAGAACCGCCTCGGTGGCCGATCTTCCTTTAACTGACCCAAACTGGCGTTTGTGAAATAGCCCTGCTTTCTGTATCTTTTCGCTACTACCTTCGCTCCCAACTTTCCAATGCAATTGATCAAATTAATTGGTCTCCGGTTCCTGAAAGAGTGATAGATAATTTGACAGTTGGAAAAATACCAGAGGAGTGGCAAAGATCAAAAGTTGTCTTTATCCCAAAACAAGGAAAAAATCATAGTAGGACGAAGGGATTATAGCTGATTCCATCAGGTCCCGGTGCTGATCCATTCTTGGTTCCTTTTAGCCCCGTTTCGACCTCCCTTCTTAGAGTCTCTCTTTCTTCCATCTCTTATATCACAGCTTCCTGCCCCCTTTCTCCTATCCCCATCACAACCGAACTGATCCCTCATCAGTCGGGCTACTTTGTCCTTCGTCTTTCCCGAGAGTATTCCGTCAACATTCGTTAGGTCTTGCATTGCTCCTTTTAGGCTTCAAGGGTCTTTTTCTCCGTTTTCCTCACAGAAGCTCCTCTCACATTTCTCTTTCTTCTCCTTGATCATCCTCCGTAAATACCCTTCTCTCTTTTCCACCTCCACTTCTTTTCCTTATCCTCTGCCCCTGGTTTCTCATCCTTCCACCTGGTTTTGCAAGTTAACTTGAGCTGTGCTGATAACTGGTCATCCTACCATCTCTTACTCGCCTTACACTCCTTTAGTTCTTTACTCATGTCCTCCCCAAAATTGTCATACTGTGAAAGACTAGCCAGTTCGTGATACCACTCCTCCTGTCCCTTCTTATCTCTGTCTTCGACTTCCTGTATTTTTTTAATTAACCCATCCCAATTCACTTCTTTTCTAGCCTCCACCTCACCTACTTCCTCGAGGTCGAAAGATACGGAAATCGCCCAATGATCCGAGGACAACTTTGCTTTTCCGCTTTTCCTTGCCTCTATCCCTCTGGTCCACGCTAAATCAATTCTGCTCTACTCCTCACACCTCCTGTCTCTCTCTTTCCCATGTTGGTCCAGTAATCTCCACTAATGAAAAACATTTGTCAACCACGAAATCCCAAACCTTCCTCCCATATCAGCCCTCCTTCCCGGTTCCCATTCCCCATGGTGTGCATTCCAGTCCCCAATAAAATACCTGGTCTGCGTGAAGAGGCCACCCCGATGTTTGCTAAGAATCTGCCCTAGTCCACCGCATGCAAACTGCCTTTCGCATAGACTCCGATCCATGTATGCCCGCTTGCCTCTACTGCCACGTCTTCTTTGATAACCCTCGTTATAAAATCTTTCTCCAATATGCCCTACCCAGCACTCACCAACAAAAGCAATATCAACCTTCCCCTTCTTACACATTCCGGAAATGCGTGGGAGTTGTCCGCCGAATTTTTCGCATTCAGGTATGCCACTTTGAAGTTACCAAGCATTCAAGGGATTGTTCTACTTGGGACCCAATGTTTTTCTTCCTTTCTCCATTGCTTCTTCCATGCTCTTCTCACATATCCCCCAATCTTGCTTGATGATGATGGCTTCTTACTCCCTTCCGCTGAGTTTTCCTTCTCTTCCGTCTCCTTGCTTTCTTCTTCCGGTCTCCGTCTTTCCCGTCCCCCTTATTCACCTGTCCTCCTGCCCACTTCATGTACATTCACTATATTTTCGCATCTTTCCCGGACGATCTGTGTACATTGGTACCCCTTATGTCCCCATCCCTGGTTGTCGGCTGACCCTTTGTGCTCCCTCATAGCCTGCACCAACTTGTGTCCACTGGGCTGTCCAAACCCTCTGGTTCTCCGCTCCTACGTATGTAAGTGGTGGGGGGGGGGGCCACCCGTCTTCTTTCCGCACCCTTTTTCTGGGCATACCTCCAATCTTACCCTTCCACGTCAACTGCGCCACTATCAAACCTTCTGCTTCTTTCGCCGATTCCACTTCAAACTTCCAATCATTGTATTTTCCAACCTTCACCGCGTTTCTATTACCCCACTTATTCAAACCCACGTTCTTGTTTCGGAATTCCGCTTCTATCTTTGCCCCATCCTGTTCGTTGCCGCATCCTGTTCGTTGTCCAAGTACCTGATGATAATCAGGATTGCCGCCCTGTTTGTTCATCCATACCTTCTCCACATTAGTTCTTCCAAAAACTATCGTTACTTGCTCCTCGATCCATTCCTTCACCTCGTGGTCCCTAACATCTATTGGGACTGCTTCCACCTTCCAAACTGTGACCCTATTCGTCACCTGCAAATCTGCTCTCCCCTCAATCCTCCATGGTCGTCGACGTAACGAGGTCAATTTCTGCTTCAGCCCCGTTGCCATCTTTACTCTTCCAACAAAGCAGGGGTGCTGGATATGTCTGACAAATTGGCCGCTAGATTGCACTTAGGTATGTACACTACTGGTAGAGTCTCCTCATCCATTAAGTAAGGCAAGAGCAAAACTTCTCATATAAATATAAATCTTTCTACTTAAAGATGCCTCATCATAACCTCATAGATTCAGACAGTAATACTATCGGAAGTGCAGGATGCGGTATCTCAAGGGGATGATGTTATTGCAAGGGTGACTTGAAAAATGGCAGTGGAAATGGAAGTGGAATTTGGGCGATACCCGTATTTCGGGTTTCGGGATGGACCAGCCAGACTGCCACAAGAATTCATTATTTTCCATTTCAATCCTGCACAAATACACTGCCCCACGCTACCGAATTCGGAGCAAGGTTGATAACTTATTTTTTTTGTGGAACTAAATTCTATCAGACACTTACTTCTGGGACTCTGGGAACCCGGAGACTAACTCTGCTCTGGACCGTCTCAGGGACAACCTTGACTATCTAGTTGGAAGCTTGGGGATCTTGGTGTGAAAACTATTACTGTAGAAGTCGATACTCTCGAGGATGTATTTGAACTTCCGGGGATTGAGGGCTTCCAGATGAGAAAGTATATCTGACGAAGGGGCAGCCGCCAAGATATATATAGACCTTCCGTGTGCCACCGCTGTACAACTTTACACCAGTAAACGCCTACGAATCTTCAATTTAAGTACGTTTGGTTCTCCAAATCCCATCCCTCTATGAATCTGCCGGAGATGAAGACTTTTCTACCCCGACCGTGCCCCCATTGAAGGCCCAATTTCTGGATACATACCCCGTTTTGGGGTTTCTGGTGTTGGATTGTATAAGTGGGGGCTATGTTGGCGAAACCAACAACCTGGGGGATATTTGTTATAGGTTATTTTGAGGCATTTGTGTTTGGATACCTACTTAATTTCCGCAAGTTCGTTTTGGGTGAGGTTGCTACTATTTGTGATTAGTTTGTTTAAGCGGATTAGCCACATATCACTCATGATACAAATTGCAACATCAATGAATTATCAACAAATATTTAAAGGTAGTCTGGCTAATTAGTGGTGAGGTGTCAAACTTTGAATTGGGATTACCATTATTTGCTGCTGTATCTCTCTAGCACTGATTTAAATCACCTTTTTCTTAACCCCACCCAATGCTATCACACTAATAAAGCCACCAAAGTCTTGATCTATTCAATTATTCAAGCCAGGACAGCGGCGGCGGCCCATCTTGTCGGCCACATCCTGTATTAGGCCCTTCTGACGTTTTCTGCCGAAGCCTCCAGCTTGATCCTCTTGGCGTACCACCAGGAGTGCTTGGGTTGCACATTTCATTAGAACGACTGCTTCATCCCCTTCTCTCAATTGTTCTTCTTGTAGTGTCGCATCCATATTTCGCCTCCATGAAAAAAGGAAAAAGTAACGCAAATAGGGTGGTGAAGTATTGATAGTGGCACTGGTACTCGTTCTGTGAGGGTATGTATAGTTACCTTCTCTCCTTCAACCAAGACATCTGGTCGCCGGAAGTGAGCCAAAGCAACAACGACTGCAATGCAACTGGCATCAACAAGCCAGCACTTCTGACCGGCTACAATGCAGAGAGATTCCTGATCGATAGCATTTGATATCAGGCGGGCGAGGAGGACTTCTTGCTCCGTTGACCTAGATTATAATCTTTTATAAGCCACTAAAGGTCCTGGATTTGCAGGATGGTACAGACCGTCCCACTTCGAATGATTGGTCCGAGTTCGGTGGTGATTGAAAATATGCCTTCGAATGGGCGATCAGGGTACGGCTTTGTAACTTCCGCAGAGACTCGTACAATGACCCTACTCGATTTTGTGAAAAATAGTGGTTACTGAAATCAAAGAGTTCGGATGTTCACCTTGTTCTTCCCAGCTTTATATCTGTTAGCCCAAATTCCTCTCCAAAAGAGATGTCTACTTTTCGGAATTCATCAAGCTGTCATCCATCCACTCGTAATCCTTGTTGGATTGCTTCAAGCATAAATGCCTTCTCATTATTTGAATATTCTGGTTCTCGAGGCATCGTCTTTTTGTCGAATTACGAATTTCTGCAGCCGGAGTTTACTGCACTGCCAAGCTTTCACGACTCTTGCCTTGGCATAAGTACCTTATTCACATGTGAGCTCTTGCGGTCTGGTTGGCACCGCGACGCACATCAGAAGAGCCCTCAAAACACACCTAACATGACCGTGAGTTCCACTTTTTGGGCTTTGGATTTACCATACTGACATTCTAATAGACAGCTCACAGACCAACATTTGACCCAGCCCGTGGCAAAGAGATTCAAAAGGGCCCTGCATATCACCAACGTCTTCTTCCAGCGTATACGAAATTAAAAGTCAGACAGCCAGGTCAAGGTGGAGATGCCGACAAGGCGTATCGTGATCTCCGTGCCGAACTCCTTGCGGCTGAGGCTGCCCACTATGCCAATGTGAAGGGTATCAAAGCGGAGGATAGAGATGAGGGTGGGGATGATGAAATGGGAGGTGTGAAAAGGCAACTTGAGGCAAGAGGGAATTCCGGAGAAGTAGGCGGTGAAGATACAGATGATCTGGACACAAAACGGCGGAAAATTTTGGCAGAAACGCGCGAATTAGATGCAGACTCAGATGGAGATGGGGGAAGTGATGTGGACGATGATGTGGGCGATGATGTGGACGATGACGACGATGATGATAGTGAGGATGATGAAGAGATATTACTACGGGAGTTAGAGAAAATAAAGAAGGAGCGTGCAGATCAACGAGAAAGGCAGGAACGGGAAAAGGCTGTGGCGGAAGAAGCAAAGAGGGAGGTGGATATAGCCCGGGGGAATCCGCTCCTTAACTCAAATGCATTTGCTGTAAAAAGGAGGTGGGATGACGACGTTATATTCAAGAACCAAGCGCGGGGGACAGACGAAAGGGGGAAGAAGAAGGAGTTCGTGAATGATTTGTTGCGGTCTGATTTCCACAAGAAATTCATGGTGAGTCACTACCTCCGACTTCATGCCCTACAACTGTTTATACACATACTAATAGTATTCAGAGCAAATACGTACGATGAGTCTCCAAAGAGCTAGGTATCCGGAGGGTTTTGCATGGTAAATGTGATGAACCTCATCGTGGAGTTTCTGGCATACGGTTCTGGAGGCATGATTTTCCTTTTTTCTTATTTTTTATTGAATTTCTTCTCTTATCGTGACCTTACCCTGGAAGAAACAAGTTCAGGATGCTACCTGGCATCATACTTCATCGGTAGCTGAGCTTCATAAAAACTCATGTAATACCGTCTACTCATTGCAAAAGTCATTCTACTCCCGAGTTTCGAAACTTTCACTAGACTATCAAATAGTTTTATGAGGCTACTTTTCAATACCCACTTGTCTTGGTTTATCGAAGAATCTATTTGCATGGACGGAATTTCTAGATGTCTGCTGGCGATGATCGATGCGCAGTACTGAAGTATGTGGCCGGAGTACTAGACTGAGCATTGGCCACGAGGATGAAATCTTAGTACCTAGGCAGTCTCCTGTGGAGGGGCTTGGGACTTCCTATGTGAAGCAGCTTCGCCCAGGCCGAAACCTTCTGTGATATTGTCTTACCTCAGTAGTCTGGTTTTATATCTTATGCATATGCATGCACCCCGATGTGCACTATATAAGAACACCCCACCCTGATATATTCCGAAACATATACAGCTGGAAGAAGAAAAAACGTCACTATGCCTTCAGTGCCAACCTCAACCGAACCTATCCACCCGACGGATGATGTCAGAGTAACCCATGAGTTTGCTACAGTTAATGGGAGGAAGTACCGTAAGTTGCTACAGGCATTCCAGCTTCAAGTATCACACTGCTAATCAAAATCAGACTATGTGAATGGATTTCCCAAGGGTGAACAAAAGGGAGTATTTTTATTGGTTTGTTGGCCATTTTCCTAAATGCAATCTTTTGACTACGCTCGAGGCTAACATCGGAATTTTCGAATTCAGCTTCACGGGTTTCCCGATCTGTGGTGTAAGCTCTTATATATAACTCGCACCCTTGGTACTGTAATTTACAGATTACAGACAGTTGGCGATACATAATTCCAGCCTTGCTTGATCATGGTTTCCGTGTCATTACGCCTGACTTGCTTGGATATGGCCAAACGGTACAATTGCCTTGTAGCTATGATATCTCTCGTTCTCCATCTACTAACTAGAATATACAATTAGGACAGGCCCGTTTGCACGCAAGACGAGCTTGGACCCTACACTCACAAGAGTATGTCCAACGACCTCGCGGAGCTCCTGAAGCAATTGAATATCCCGAAGGTAGTAGTTGTTGGACATGACTGGTGAGTCAACTACACATTTTAAACTTTACCTTTCATCATGGCTAATACCTGTTTCTAGGGGTTCTTATCTAGCCCAGAGATTTGCCTTCTTCCAACCAGAACTGGTTTCTCATATTGTTGTGATTGCAGTGCCCTTTTTGCCACTGCAAAAACAAGAAGTGACCCCGGAAGACATGGTGAAGATGCTGCCTAATTTCAAGTATCAACTGTCTTTCATTGACCCTGAGAAATTTGAGAACGGGCTTAAAGAGCGCAAAGACGTGGAGCGTTTATTTCGTGCTTTCTTCCAGCCCAAGCCCCCAGCACCCAGACCCAAGGGTCAGTTGGCTCGAATCAATGCCGTGGACTCTGTCCTCGATGCAATTAGGGATGTTCCAAAGAGCGACATGATCACAGAGGAGGAGCTGCAATATTACGTGGACTACTTTACTCGAGGAGGTTTCCATGGACCCTGTAACTGGTATAGGACAAGGTGGTATAACTGGAATGATGAAAAGGAGTACGTCCAATCCTCTTTGATGAAATATTTTATAGCCGCTAACAAGATTGTGCTCATATAGGTTGCCAAACTCCACCATTGAGGTCCCTGCGCTTTTTATTCAGACTCTGCATGACGCGGTTCTGCCCCCAGATTTCGTCGAGAATGTGCCACAGCATCTCGTTGCACCGAAGTTAACCCATAGGACAGTTGATACAGAGCATTGGGCTATGATGGAGGACCCCGACGCAATCAATAATATATTGAAGGAGTGGATTACTGTGGTTGTGCTTGGAGGAGGCTCAAAGTTGTAAGGTTGACATTGTGATTTCCCCAACAGAGGAAAGGTGTTACTTGTTCATATATTTTCACCTTTGAGTCTACTCTAGATCTGATACAGCTAGGTAGCAAAAAAATATCATACAGGACCACCCTGCATAAAGAGGCCTAAATGCTTGCATCTTGGAAAATATTGTGTACATTACATCTTATGTAGTGTTAGCCACCGAATGTTATCAATCGGTTGGTAGTACAGATACTGGTAGCGCCTGGGCTTCGTTGGTCCTATCATGTTCAGGAACGAATCTGTATTTTCCACATAGGCGTAGTCTCGATCAGACCCTAGTAGCTTGTTATTTTTGGATGGTATTCTCCGTTTGGCGGGGGATTGTGCCAACCAGACTACGGTATTCTCATCATCAGGGTCGCGAGTTGATAAATCAGCATGTGGCCCTAGATATGTGGTAGACTGGCTTGCACCAAGCCAGACTAGATACGCGGGGTATCCTACCCAGACCAATTTATTGTTGGAATACCGGGGATTCTACTATATATTATTGTGTGGAGAAAAACGCGAGTGAAGTGAATCCAGGTAGGTAGAAAGCTCTGCGTATCAATATCTCAGTGTTGCTTCTGGTACTAGACAGTATTCATCCGGTACCGTTTATACAATCTAATTCCGGATTACCAGACGTTTGTGTATTACGGTTCCGCTGACGCAAGGCCTTAGAGGCGGTGATACTCCGCGAGGGGGTAAGTAAGTAACTAACTGGTGTAATCTGTCTTCTGTGAATTGAAAGTTATTTAACTATATAGGATTCATACTCTGATCGTAGTATGATAATGGACGATTCTGCTTGTCTGTGTCCACGTACCAGACAGGGAGGGAAGGTATGTAACTAGCAGGGGGGTGCATATACCTATAATAAAGGTTCTTGATTTTAAATCAGGACGTTCGGTAGATGAAGTGGAAAGTACAAGATGTTAGTAGAAGGCTAGTCCTTCTCCGAGGTGCCAAATGTGTAATAGACCAAGTAGATAGGAAATACAACGATATAACTAATATCAGCGTTAACCGATAACGACTTTCCGTCACATTCCAAGCGACCCTCAAATTCGATCTCGAGCCATCTACAATGACAGAAACTAAAGAGATTATTGTTCTCGGGTGAGTGAATTCGAGAAGAGCTGTTGAATAAGGTTCCAACTAAATTTACTTCATATTTAGAGCTGGTGTGGTTGGGCTCCAAACAGCTCTCTCCCTTCTCGAAGCTGGTTATGGGGTCATCGTGGTAGCCAAATATTGGCCAGGAGACAAGAGTATTGATTACACTTCACCATGGTGACTTCCTGCCTGAATATTTAAAGCTATTGGTTTACTTAAGTCTGACGATAGATTATCTCCAACAGGGCGGGGGCGGTAAGTTTTTTGCGTCCATGCTAGTAGTCACTTTGATCCAAACTTCTTATGTGGTATCTCTGTGGATTGTGTAGCATTGGCGCCCTCATGCTGCTGTGGACGAGCTTGAACTCCAGAAGTATGAAATGGCGACGTTTAGATATTGGACGGAGATGGTGAAGAAAGTCCCGAAGGAAGAATGTGGGGTTACTGTACGTATTACTTCATTGCTCCACGGTACCGAATTTGGAACAAGTGTGAGAACTTATTTTTTTTGCGGAACTAGATTCTACCAGACACTTACTTCTGGGACTCTGGGAACCCGGAGACTATCTCTGCTCTCTGGTGGCCAGACCTCATCCCTAACATCCGTATTATACCTGAGGGCGACCTTATTCCAGGAACAACTTTGGGCATGATGTACCATTCATTTTGCATTGATGTCCCTATGTACCTTGACTATCTAGTTGGAAAGCTTGGGGATCTTGGTGTGAAGACCATTACGGCGGAGGTCGATACTCTCGAGGATGTATTTGAACTTCCGGGGATTGAGGACAATGTAGTGGTAGGTATGGTGAATTGTACTGGAATGGGTGCGTTGAACTTGGTCCCAGATGAGAAAGTATATCCGATGAAGGGGCAGACGGTTATAGTGAAGGGAAGGGCGAAGCAGATAACTTTTAGGCAGGGGGAAGGGTATGTGGCTTATATAGTGCCGAGAATTGGAGAGGAAATTACGGTATTAGGTGGAACTCAGGGGGTCAGAGATTGGTATACTCTGCTTTTCTTATCATTTAACTGAGAATAATGGATGGCTGAATGTTGAAACAGGGACCCTGAACCTAATTCCGCTGTCACGGAGGAAATCCTCAAGAGGTGTAAGGCTATTGCACCAGAGTTACTCAATGAGAAGGGCGAGTTTGAGATAATAGCGGTACAAGCTGGGCGCAGGCCATCACGGGAAGGCGGGCCGAGGGTCGCCCTGGTGAAGCACGCTGGGGGGAAGTTCATATGCCATAACTACGGGCATGGCGGGGCAGGGTGAGTGTCTTTTACAACATGTCTCAGGAAACGTTGTGGGTTAACAGCTGTGAGTCTCACCAGATACCAGAGCTCATTTGGGTCTGCCATGGAAGTTGTTAGTTTAGTCAATGGCTTCCTCGGCCAAAAGTAATGGGATTTATAATACTGCTCTACAACTAGCTCTAGTCTGGCTCTCTACTTGTGCAACCAGACTAATTTTTTGCATTCTAGATATATGTACTGAACATATAAGTCTCGCTGAACATACCACTGTAAAGTTGTGGAGATTGCCAAGGCCGAGATATGTTTACGTAAACTCCTCTGCATGGTCTACAGTAGTACACAAGTTTTGGAACAAATTAGTGCTACTTAAGTACTTACCTCCGCGACACTTTGTGTCTGCCACCACCAAGCTGCAACACGATGTCTTCTCCTAGTACGTATAATATACTACACAAACGCGCCCTGAACTCACACATCGATAGTAATTTCTATGTACTAACGAGTTCTGAATTCAGCCGAAGATCAGTCGGCTGAGGACTCCCTACCCACAGGCAACCGATACGACCAGATGTTTGGTGACGACTCGGACAACGACGAGAAGCTATCAGTGAATGAATCTGGGGACGAATCAGACGTAGGAAGTCGGAAACGTAGACGGAACACAAATGGGGACGCAGATGTAGATGAAGATGGTGAAGGACAAGAAGAAGAGAAGTTAGATGAGTTGGACGAGGAGCTATTCGGTGATGAGGAGGAAGATGATGGGAGTAAACCACAGTACGTTCACTCCTTCAGGAACCCAGTGCTCACATGCACAAATCAGATGCCTGAATGGAAATCACTGACCTCTCCCAGAGACTTTGACGATGACGAAATCGCCTCTGAACGAGAAGAACGAGAAGACACTCACGAAGAACCAGTTCTCAAACGTCAAGCGGACATCTCCCTTGGTCGGTACACTCTTCTCGACCCTGGACCTACCGGCGATCTCTATCTTATGAAAATTCCCCAATACCTCCCTCTCATCCCCGAGCTCTTCGACGTTGATACATTCACTGTTCCTAAGTCTACGCCTACTCAACCCTCGCCCTACACCCTTGCCACAAGTGCAATTCGTTTTCGCCAGCACCTTACTGACCCCTCCAAATACCAATCCAACTCCCGCATCATTCGGTGGTCCGATGGAACTCTATCCCTCCAAATCGGCTCGAGTCCTGAACTCTACGACCTCCCTTCAAAGCCACTCGCGCCCCCACCAAACTCTACAGACTATGATCCAACGCAGGATTCACATACTTACCTGGTTACTCCCCACGAAGGCGCGAATATGCTTAGGTTCATCGCGCACGCTACACAATCTCTCTCGGTAATGGCAGCTGGGGAAGATGTATCGGACGAGGCTATGGCCAGGCTACACGAACAGCTTGCTGCAGCAGTACAGGCGAAGGGTGGAATGCGTGTCAAGAACATGGAGATACAAAATATGGAGGACCCGGAGAAGCTCAAGCGTGAAGCCGAGAAAGCTGAGAAAGAGCGTATGCGTGCACAAAAGAGGCAGGAGGCTCAACGGAGGAAACATGATACCCTTCCTGAGCGGGGCGGGTTATCTGGCTCTCGTGGTTCAGCAGGTACTGGAGGCAGTAGGCTAACTGCTGCTGATCTGGAGGAACGCCGGAGAGAAAGGCGTGGGGGTAGAAGCTCGCCAAGTGGTAGGAGAGGCGCTACTCGTGAAGACGACTATGACCGAGGAGATGGCTTTCTTGCCGATGAAGACCAGGAGGATGATTTCATTGTAGATGATGAAGATGGTGATGAGGAGATGGACCAAGATAATGAAGATGACGAGGAGGAAACTGAACGACGCCAGAGAGCGAAGCTAAAGAAAGCCAAGGATAAGGCTGCTGCCGCTGGTTCGCCAAAGAAAGCATCCTCGAAACCGAAGAAAATAGAGATGGTCGAGGAAGAGGAAGAGGAAGAGGCGGAGTTCACGGAAGAAAGTGAAGACGAGAGGAGGGAGAAGAGGAAAAAGGGAAGTCCCGGGAGAGATGGGAAGGGAGAAGCTGGGAATGAAGATGAGGATGAAGAGGAGGAGGAGGAGGAGGTTAGGGCAGGTGGGGGAGGGAGAAAGAGGAGGAGATTTGTTGTTGATGATGATGAGGAGGAGTAATGGGATGATGTGGAGTGGCTTGTTATTCTGGCCGATGAGTCCAAAGGTGTGTAATCATGAGCACCGGCAATGTCGGATGCAGAAGTACTACGGCGATGTCATAGAATCAAAACATACGTTGGGTTATTAAATAATTTTAAAGGCGTTTACAAACAAAATCAATAGAGGTAAAAATCAAACTGTCGTGCATAAGCTTACCATATGCAGTTTTCCCCAAGGCAGATTTTGGAAAACCCAAAGCGCCAGGCGATGTTGGGGTGGCTTAATCTATAGACATCAATTTTCCCTACTTGGGGGATTCCTACTGCAGTACTGTCTAGAACTGAGCGCTACAGGGGCCATGGTTATGTCATTCCACAGCATCACATGTATGCTTGTGGCTTTGTGAATTTTGATCTTGCATTTAGGCCTGAAGTGGCGTTATGTAAGGGGTGAAGATTTCTACCAGGAATTCATTTACAAACTAGGTATTTGGTGTATACCTATATATGCGCAACATAGCAATCCCGAGGATACGCTCATACCGTTGGATACGACCTCAATCTTCTGATGCAAGCAGCTCTAGGGTTTATCAAGAGAAATAGTTACCCTGAATTTGTGTGGGGGGAAAACTCTGTGTCGCTGTATACCAACCCTGGAGCTCCATAACTCCCAGCCGCGCCCTTAGCCGCATGAGTACCACAGGTCTAATAGCTCCCAGACTAGCTTCTTTAACGCTTTTGGGGACAAATTCCGCACTCATCACCGTACCCTTGTTACAAGCTGTATCACCGTGAGACTTTCAGGATGACTAGGACTGGATTTCCTCGATAGATATACAGCTATTGTGTTGGCGATGGTATGTAGCTCAATCATGCAAGGTGGGTATATAAAAAGGGCTATTGATGGTCAACCATTGCGTCCAGTCTCTGCCCAATGCGCGCTTCCTGAGGCCGACATGGTGAGCTGTGTGTTTGATTTCGTCGAGGTCATCAGTTTGCTTAGTGCCTCCCAGACCTCCTTGTTTCATAGGAATGAAGCTGACTACGGAGCTACAATCGCCGGAATGTGCTCCAACAATATGGTCAGTTTTGCAACTTGATTTCTGACTAATTAACAATATATGTTCTGGGCCGCTCATGGGCAATTTAAATAATTACTCAATTTGGTGTATAATGCACTTGTATTGAAAAGGTTTACGAGTACTGATTTACAAAAAAAAAAAAAAAAAAAAAAAAAGGATTGATAACGGTATACCTAACTGGAGCTATCCCAGCGACTGCAATAGATTCATGTATTTCCCAGTCGATTACACCCCCCTCTAACATTCCAATTTGGTTCAGCTAGAGCTGAGAGGTCATGTATGATCTGTTAGTACTTTCGTATGTCAATAAGTTAAGAATTTCAGATTATTCTTAAAGTATCAGCAATAACAATTGAGTATCTGAAATATCATTTTTAAGTCTGTAAGGTCGGTAGCTGGTTAGAGGTCTTTAGTTAGGTAGTAAAAGTTATCAGATACGACACAATTGATAGGATTCAGGCTGTGATTTTGTAATAGCTTTGTACATGGCCCTTTATTATCAGGTTTGGCCATCTCACAACTGCAAAAATATGATTTTTGTTATAGCATCATGCCATTTGATCTCCCATAACTCTGTAAAACAGTATCTACCTGTTGTATAATTCTAGGTAGAACCTGCTTCGTTTTGGTTTAATATCGAGGAATTGAAGTATCTTAACAATCTGCATATAAATAAGTACCTGCGATTAAGAAAGTACCGTTTTGCACCTTACCTGGATCCTTCCTATAAGTAAGAAATAGCTGGGATTTTCTAGGGTAAAAAGAAATCGTGCAACAAAATATAGACAAAAAATGTCATAATTATGATTACTCCAAACCTCACTGGATTCCACATAGTGCATCGAGCCTCAGCACAAGATGGTCTATGTAGCCTAAACCATAAGGCCCTGTCCCATGGATAAGAACCCCGTAAATAAGAAACTAATTTTCAAATACCTATTGCATAGGAAATGTTGTAGATTTCTACAGTAGCAATAAACTCAGTATCCTCGTCTCCATTCCATTCATCATCAGAGATGAAGGTGATGAGTTGTTAACTACACAAGCATGTACTGTCATCATTTGAAGAGCTTGAGGTAATTTTTCCGGAATTCCCCTTGTTCAACGTCTGCCATCTCCCACTAATCAACAGGAAGGGTATGTGATGTGGATGGGGTGGCCAAAAATGACTTCATAGGGTGTTTTTTGAGTGTAGCAGAGTGTTCGATTCACATTTACCAAATTGAGGAATTATATTAATTGCCCGCGAGCGGCCCAGAACGTATACATACAAGGCTTACGAGCGTTAGCGTATGTGTCTGTTGAAGACTTTGTATTGCCTTCTACATACAGAAGAGGGCTCAAAAAGACATCATGAATGGATGAATAAGCCATGCGAGCGTAGAATTCCCGTACATTGATTCTAAGATACTTGGGTTCATGCATAAGAACCGGCGTAGATAAGGGGATCAGCCAACGAGGGTGACATATAAGCATATTATTACCCACTGCAACTGAAGGCTTAACGGCCTGTGACCTTGGTCACGCAGTCCCTATTATGTGCTGTTTGATAGTATCGACTTTGGTTTGAAACCCGTGCTAATATAGGCCACTGGATATCAGCGTACAAACACATGAGTAAAACACGTAGATAATAGTCTAAAGAGTTTCCATGCAGACCCCGCTGACTACCAGCTCGCTTCAACGTATAGCATAGCACAGTAAGGAACCAAAGTATTTTTTGGTGGACGGACGGACAGAGTTTATTTAGTAAATAAACAAGAATACACATTAAATGGAACAAATATACAAGATACATCCACGAAATGTGAATATACATGAGCACCCATCCCTTGTGAACCTCTCCATAAAGAGATTTTCTCCAGCTCCCGTTTTTCGGTGTACCACCCGCCCTCCTCTCC
The DNA here is from genome assembly GCA_015179025.1 of Terfezia claveryi. NCBI lineage: Eukaryota > Fungi > Ascomycota > Pezizomycetes > Pezizales > Pezizaceae > Terfezia > Terfezia claveryi. The sequence goes on from WHUX01000094.1 coordinate 142,772, forward strand.
TACAATCGAGTCGCAGCCCGCTAGGGTTAGGCGACCTGGCGCTAGGACAGCTGAGAGTTATTTATTAACTTCTAACTGACCTGGATGGGACCGCTCTGCACAAATTTCCTAATTATACAGTGGATGGCCACGGGATAACTTCATCGGTTTCGGGATCGACGGGTGCTAATGAAATGTTAGTAATTCTTTTCAAAGAGAGAGGAAATCTAGGACACGGCCTTCAGGAAGGGCCCCTTACGGTATCCGAAGTAGATCAAACCGTCACCCAAATTGGCATCAAATACATTGTCGGTAATAGGGTCCCAGATAACATCACCATCGTCGACGTCGAAGGCAATCTGGAATCCTGGCTCGGTGCAAAATCCGAATACCTTTTGGCATGCACCCGCACAGTATGCCTGGTCGAAACCACACATGTTCTACATTATAGAGTTAGCTTCGCAAAACGAAAGGGTGCTGTACAGAAGGCATACATTGGCAGCACCGTGACCACCGCAGCAAATGCCCATCTGCGCTGTGCATTGGTAGCCCGCAGTGGCTCCACACTTTCCGGCATTAGGCCCGGTGGTCGGGGTATCTGGATAGGTTCGTTGGAGTAACATGTGTTCCTTACTACGGGTCAAGAGAGGTCGGATGTTTGTGAGTTCTCTCTTTTTTGGCTGAGGGTTAAAGGTATGAGTAAAATATTGAGCGTCTTTGTTTTGAAAGAACGGCTCGCGCTTCACCTTGGTAGCTTCTATCTCTGGTTCCGCTTCGCGTTTGTTAATGTATGGAATGGAGGCATAGCCAACGTTAAGTGCGTGGAAAAACGGATCACCTTCGGCTTTGGCTTCGGCCGCAGGAACTGCTGCTGCCGTTGCAACCGCAGCAAAGGCGGATACTACGAGGTGCACTGAGAAAAAGTGCATGTTGAGGTAGTAGGTTTGGATGATTAGAAGGTAATGTTAAGGTGAAGGATGGAGAGAGTTGATGTGACTTCCGCAGAGGTATGACTGTTTGACAGTGCAGTATGATCTCAAGACTCCATGCGGTAGCAAGAACAACAGTATAACACAGGGACTCAACAAGTCTTATATAAAAGATTTGATCGAAGGAATCTACCATAGTCTGTATTATCAATCTTTGAGAGCCCGGGCCTGTACATGATACCTTGCCTAGTACTAGTTGGAAGGGTGCTGTCGAGAAATTTGGTCACACGGGTCTAGATATCACGATCAGCTCTGAGAGTTCAATTCACATAAAGTCAAAACCCCCGTTTATGGAATATGGCTTGGGCCAGGAACGTCAATCCAAAAGCAAAGATACACTGATTTGGATCTGGGGTTTATCCAATAGTTAAGCCGGGGGAACTGCAGTAACTAGGAACAAATATAAACCTGAGTTAGATCAAGATCACAAAGGAAATTTGTAACTAGTTGATTTCAGAGACAAGAGGGGAAGCACCTATACCAAAAACAAACTACGACAAATGGATGTAAAGCTTATTATACATTTGGGTTCTTTCAAGATATCGAAGGCTACTGAATAGACGCCACTGCTGAATAGACGCCACCATTAGTCTCCACCATTGAATAGACGCCACCATTTGAATAGACGCCACCGCTGAATAGAACCCACCGCTGCCCCGAGGGAATGGCCTGTTGATGAAGTCTCGTACGCTACTATAATACATATGAGACCTCAAATACGGCAAGCTTTACTGAGACTCGGAACACGGCGTTGTAGCTTAGCTGGCGCTGAGTTATCGATATTGACGATAAATTCCAAATATTTGAATTAGTCGAGCTCAAGACAAGAATGTTGTGATGCGTAGTTGGTAATAATTGTTTCTTATTTAGAGCTGTAAAATTAAAGTTTCATCAAAAAATACTTAACTGTAGATAAATTAGATTTGGAAATGGTGATCTGCTAGTCTGGTTGGCACAAGCCCCTCGTAGAGGGCTGGGGAGGGGCTAGTGCAAGCCAGACTACGTAGAGGGTGATCTGCGGATTGTGGATGGATGAAAACATTAGCGAGGGGTAGTGCAACCAGACTATGAAAACATATAAAATGTGTCTCGTAGGAATTCACCACGAGGGCTTTCTAGTGTGATTAGGGCTTTTGCCTCGAGCTGGTTTCAGCTATATATCTCACAATCCACACCTGAGCCCGAGTACTAATATAAAGCAATGGTTTGAATAAATTCCAATACGGCACCCCTCATAAGGAATGTTGGGAAAATGTCATAGAATGGCGGTGCGTAAAAATGCTGATTGGTATGTTCTCGTGCTAGCCAAGATAACCTTGGAAAAATGCTCTTTCAGATCAAAAACTGACTCTAGATCATCCAATCCTTTCAATACATGCCCTGGTCCCTTATCATCCTCCCACGTAGTTCATCCATCCAACCCCCAGTTTACACTCCTAATCACCCAAATCGTTCCGAGCCCCGCATTCTTTGCTCCAGAAATATCAAACGGATTCCCACTAACAAGGAATACGTCCTTTCCTGTATCCTTCCCCACCTTCTCAAGAACGTATTTGTAATTCTTCGGGCTGGGCTTAAACACCTTGATTGCATCCACCGAGATATACCTCTTCTTTCCATCTTTCACAAATGTGGTAGATAACAACTCCGAGCTCGAGATAGCAGCTTCAACCATATTGGGAGTGCCATTTGAGAAACACCAAGTATTCTATATCTATTCCGCGCTCCCTGAGGCTCGCCGAAATGGCTGGCAGCTGATGGAAGAATCTAGCTGTGTCAGGTAAGACTTCTAGTTCGTTATATTTCTCCATAGCCTTAATTTCTAGCTCCTCAAGAAGCGGAGATTTGAACCCCCTCTTCTGTCAATGCGTGTCTCAAGAAATTCCTAGTTACTTCGTCCATAGTGACATATTTTTCTGCAATATTTAGGATCCCAATTTCAGTTCGCGCCTTTTTGAAGGGCTGCGAATTGGACTTCTTACCCATGCTATTGAATTTCCATGTGAATTCGAGTTGTAAAGTTCTCCACGTTGAGGTTACCATTGTGTCAAAGGTCTCTGGGTCGTTCGTACGACAGTTCCTGAACACCATGGAGATTGAGGAGGTGTCAACGAGGGTACCAAACCTGCCGAATCATTAATAGCTGGCAATAACTTTGTTACCAGATTAATCACTAAACTACTTATGATTGGGAGGAGGGCACTCACAGGTCAAAGGCCAATACAACTTTTCGTGTCATGACTATGAGGTTGATGCTGCCCACATTATCGTCATTGGTTATGCAATAATCCTTGTCTGGCTATCATGCATACAGTATAAGCATCAGAGTGCCACTTCAGGGTAACTGACTGGCATTCCTTTAGCACTTATGTACATACTAGTGGTGGTGTTACTGCTGAAGTGTTTGGTTCTGTAGCAATGGATTTTCACAGCTCATACGAAGCAGGGCTTGCTCACAAGCTCACTGTTCTAAAGATAGCTCAGGATGCCCTGTTCGATCGCTATATCAACGAAGGTCCCACACAAACCCTCCAGGATCTATCTATCCCAGATATCCCCAACATCTTCCCATACCAAAAAACTTTTGTTCACCTTGGTAGCCGTCAACTACAGAAGTTCACGTATGTTAAGGCACTCATGGCGAATTCGAATGCGCTGATATTCCAAGGGCAGACTGATGCCAATCAGCTTATCTGTCTCAAGTTCGTTCGTCAATATGGAAAAGATATTCATAATTGGTGCGCAAATAAAAGGTTCGCTCCTGAATTGTTGGGGTTTGAAAAGCTTCATGGAGGGTGGTTCATGGTTGTGATAGAGCTTCTGGATGAGTCGTGGAACGAGGCTAGCGTGAAAACCGAGAGCATTCCGGAGCTTGAGGGAAAAATTTGTTCTGCCATTACCAAGCTTCATGAATCTGGCATGGCCCACGGCGATATTAGGGAGATGAATATTCTGGTAAATGACAAAAATGACTTTATGCTCATCGACTATGACTGGGCGGGAATTCATGGACAGGTAACGTATCCAAGGAATATTAACGTAGACCCCATCCTAGGATGACCTTCAGGTATTCGCTGTGGCTCTCTTATTCTTCCTGAGCATGACATCAAAATGGTTGACAATTTGTTTGTTGTTTAATGAATCGAGTCACTGGATCGAATACTCAGAAACATTTGTCCACTGCTTTCACGGTGATTTGTTGTCTGGACTCTGTATTAGTTACCCCTCTTATATTATTTCATAAAGTTTATCGTGGGGGACTGCCTGTATGTAGGGATTGCCTTCAATGAAAATAACCGCAATTGTTATTCATTTCTGTCGATTGCCCAACAGTAATAGTACCACACGATAGCGTCACGGAGTTAGATAAGCCGGAGTGGAGAAAGGCGGGAGAGGAGATTTACGAGGCCACGGAGGCGTTTTTCAATTACTTGTACAGGGGGCTTTTCAGGTGCCCCCATAACGGGTTATCCAGGCTGTCCCTCTTTCCCGCAAAGCTACATACATTCCCAGTTCTTCCGTTTCACGAGTTCTTATTTTTCACGAGATCTGTTTGTTTCTCGAGTAGGGAAAGTGTCATCTGGCATCTCCGGTTAGTGACAGCACGGGGCTCTCTCAGCTTTTTCACAAGTTCTTATATTTCACGACATCTGCTTGTTTCTCGAGTAGGGAGTAAGGGAGGGACCCAGTCAGGCTCCGCGGGGTCATCTGGCATTGCCGGTTAGTGACACATTGTATAATTAGTTCTAGTATAATGAATTGCAAAGAAAATGAAATCCGAATCCCTCTCACCATGCGCAGGAACCGTGATGACTATATGGACACATTTTCGTTGAGGAGGATCGCTTTCGAAAATCCCCTCGACTGTCTCCATCGGGTCCAGCAGGTTGCTGCTCCCTAGGTCCAAATTTTTAATCGCCTGATTGATTCAATTTCCAGAGTTTGAGTTTAAGGGGATCGATATGTTTAAAATATTTGAATTCTCTGTCTTGATGAGTTTCTTGAGCTCCCCAACCATATCTCCTCCGTCAACCTTAACCGGAAAGGTTCAGCATCCGAGTCACCCCACTTGGCACAAAGGCAAGGCATTTAGTCATGGAGGGTGGGGTTGAGAGAGTGGAGGGTGAAGGTGACAGTAGATGGGAGATGGGCTGGATGCCGGTAATCGGAGTGGCAACTGGATGACAGCCGGTGCTTGCGTGTGTGAGAGGCGGCGGTACGGATAACCCGGGTGTAGTGGAGATGCGCTTCAACACACTCTCTCAGACAGTACAGCCGAGTTGTATAGTAAACTTGGACTGCTTTGAAGCATCCAATGGCTTGGTGAATACATCAGCAGGGTTTTTGGTAGTTTCTATATATTCAATAGAAAATTTGTTGTTGAGAAGGCATTCTCTAACATAGCGGTAATGTGTGTCGATGTGTTTTGAATGCTGTGAGAGAATAGCATGGTGGGAAAGTTATATGGTAGAGAGTATTGTCGCACTTCAGGGTAACAGGTACTTTGATATCGAGTTCCTTAATTCCATTGAGATACCAGCTGGCCTGTCTAGCGGTTGTAGATAGAGCAATATATTCCGCTTCTGTTGTAGAGGTTGAGACAGAACACTGCTTGTAGAATAGGACAGGAATCTAATAGGAAACAATAGCCTTGCCATGAATGCCGGGTATCCCAACAGTTACCATAACCAGCATCAGAAAACCCACAAGAGACAAAGGACTGGAAATGCGTGAATAAGAGAGACAAGAAGAATGAGTTCCAGGGAGATGATGAAACACCCACTTAACAGCTTGATGATATGATGCCAAAGGATGTGAACAAAACTGAGAGAGTACAGAGACAGCATATGCAATATCAGGGATAGTACAGGGTAACCAGATAAGTCTCGATCGAGACTAATTCAAAATTGAAGTAGGATTGGCACAAAGCTAAGCAAAAATGGAAGTCTCCAAGCTCTAAGCCTAAACATTTTCCGTATACACAGGAAGTGGTACGGTTTTTCGCCATACTTAGGTATCAACATTCCCGGAACCAACAATATGCGACACCGATTTGGTTGGCATACCGTTTCCCTAATCGAATATTCCTCCCCCCCACCTTTCACAACGCAAAAGATGATCATCGTATCGTAGGAAGCCGGTCGCGAATAACAGGATAATCATTCCCATCCCGTAGGGGGGTAAACTTGTATTGTGTAACATCCTCTTCCGACATTTCTCCAAAATACTCTTCCATGTTCTCTCCTTCAGGCCTGGGGTCCAGATCAAAGACGTCTATTTTTCTCTTGGAGGGTATGTAAGGTGCTTGTTGGCTCATAGAGACTCAAAGGGGGATTCAAGCCTCTCGTGCCTGGTAAGCATTCATCTGGTGTCTTTCATTGTATGGGCCGCTACCCTTCCCTACCAAGATAATTTCCATCAGCGGCAATATATAAAAAGCTGGGGTTTGCGTAGCACAGTTTAACGTAGGGCGTGCCTTCCACTTCCTGTCCCTTTCCGATATTTCGTCGAAGCAGCCTCTTGTCTGGAGATGGCAGCCGTTTCATGATATTCACTTTTGGTAACACTAAATGTATCCCCGCTGAGTTGTAAAATAAAATAAAAAATTCATCTCAAGGATGCGTTCTGCAAACCACTTGTTGAATCGTTAGAACCAGGTATTAGTCACACTACAATACCTACGAAGTAATGCTGTTTTCGAAGAGATACCGACAAAGTATAGAGATCGGAGAGGCGAATGGAGCAATATCGCCGGTCTCGGGGGTTTAGGAGCAATATAATGTCGATATAGGTATTTTTGAATGGTTTCAATAGGGTTGCGTGAATGACCTTGTGCAACCTGGTGCCTTGTGGTATATTTATAGTTCGTATGCATGGCTTCCGATGACCTTATAGGGCCCAATCCATTTGCTCGTGACAGATCGGTTGTTGCTGGCCCTGATTGTAAGATTGCCAGGTTGTCTGTGTACCGTGGTCATTCGATGTAGCCATTCTTATGGTGCTGGCGAGCTTAGCTCGTAATCGTTCTATAGGTGGACCGAATACGTAAATCGATCTAAATGGCGAATACCCGTGTGTTGCTATAGCTGTTGAATAAAAGCAAACGGCAGCGGTGGATGGTCTGAGGTAGGGTGCCTTGGCAGGCCATGTAACTTCTGTATGTACCGCTGTACTTTCGTGAATCGGTCAGTAATCACCCTGGCAACTCACACCTTTCAATAGCGCTGATCTGGAGTCTTTGCGTGGTCGTGAGGTAGACACGGAACTCCTCAATTAGATGGAGTACATTACCCAGCCGTAAAACTAAAAATATAGCCAACTACCGATGCAGTTTCAGTTTCATTCTATAGGTATATCTAAACACTCAATCCAACGCGACATATCTGACTTCTAACTAGCAACTTTGCAATTGGTCTTCCCTCAATTGAAGCAAAGTAACATCAGGTAACTACAGCTTGTATGGCAAATTTTGTGCACATTAAGTTAGTCTTTTGGCCATTCGTAGAGAATTGAATTCAAGAAAGCTCTATACTAAAGTAGTTAATTAGTAGTAAGTAAGCTATAATTTTAGTTCACACCCGTCTTCAGGCTTTGTGCTAGTGCCTTGCCTGGCTGGCATGTGTATTATGCTCGTATTCGATAAAGATTTGGGCTTCGGGCGGATTGACATCTTATAGAATTTCAACTTTCTTGTATTGTTTGGCCATTGTGACAGCCGCCCGAGTACGCTGAGATGATAGCGTCTCGCTCCGGACTCCCAACAGCATACTATAATGCATTGAAGTAATCCCCATAAATCAACGCTGCCGTGTTGGCCGCAGTTGCTCCAGCCAACTTATCCTCAAGATACTCAGGAAGCAAATTTGCCCAGATGGCACCAGTGACGGCGTTTCCGAAGGCTCCTCCGACGGAGGTAAACGTCAGGAACATAGCAAAACCTAGCAACGTCTTGATGCCTACAAGTAACAAAGGATATGGTAATATCTGTTGGGCAGCGAAAGAGGTACTAGTGAGGCAGCGCGAGTGTGCGGGTGCAGAGAGGATCTGTAGTAATACAGTATGTCTACTATAGCGGATGGTAATACGCAGAGTGGACAGCAGAGCGCAGAGTGCACTAGGTAATAGTGAATAATCTGGCTGAACACAAATACAGTGTCCGGAGCGTTGTCTATATAGAGATTCAGGGTAAAACAAGGTGCAGGGATATATTATTCGGCCAATCAGAAGCAAGAAAATACAGGGATTGCGGATAGTGGTCTTTTCTTTTCTTTTTTTTTTTTTTAATTACAAGCGGTCCTGATAACCGGGTGGTAACCGGATGACAACCATACTTGCGTGCGGCGGTACGGATAACCCGGGTGTAGTGGAGATGCGCTTCAACACTCTCTCTCAGACAGTACCGTACAGCCGAGTTGTATAGTAAACTTGGCATGGTGAAGACATCAGCAGGGTTTTGGGTAGTTTCTGTATATTCAATTGAAAATTTGTTGCTCTGGCATTCTCTAATATTGTGGTAATGTATGTCGATGTGTTTTGAATGCTGTAAGATAATAGGCTGGTAGGAAAGGTCTATGGTAGCTGGTATGATGATATTGAGTTCCTTAATCTCATTATGACACCAGCTTCAAGTTGCCTGTCTAGCAGTTGTAGATAGAGTAATGTATTCTGCTTCTGTTGTAGAGGTTGAGACAGAATGCTTGCTTGTCCTTGCAGAGGGGGGTATGCAACTTTTTGCCACCTAGCTGTAAGAGCATACAAGAGCATACATTTCCTGAAACATATTGATTTTATCTACTGAGTTCCTTTTAAGATTCCAGCTATCTTTCATGAGTTTCCTTTTTGTTCAGGCTTTCATGATAGTCCTTTCCGAGTTCATTCTGTTAATATTTTTCTCCGGTCGTAGATTCAGTCAGGACCCCTTGGGTCATTAGGTGCAAGCCCGTTAATGACAGCATGGGATCTAGACTCATTTGAGTTTTCGTATTTAGTGTCGGACCTGGCAGATTAACTGGCCTCGTCTCTGAATCCACCCAGGTTTCCGGGTGGCTCATCATGGTCCCCTGACGGGACCACATATGAGTGATAAGGTTTTAAAAAAATAATAATAAAGAAAAAATTGCGGAATTTTCGGTTTCAATTTGGGCTATTTCTGTTTAGTTTCTAAAATCGATACTTTGATGATTTGTGCATTTGCTATTACACTGTGAGTCCCGCTCCCACTCCAGTCGGACCAGTTCAGGCCAGTCGGACCAGTTCAGGCCAGTCGGACCAGTTCAGGCCAGTCGGACCAGTTCAGGCCAGTCGGACCACTCCAGACCAGGCCGTCCAGTCTGCCCAGGCCAACTAGGCGGTCAAGGCTGTCCACAACCTGCTGTTGTGGCTATAGAATGCCGGCCTCGGGATTCAGGCCAGTCCCCGGCCGAGCTCAACCTGGTCCAGACCGGCATGGGCCTTCCTCACGGCCGAACTGGCCGGCCCGTTGGGAACATCAGTATTATCAACCGGCTAGGCTACCCTTCAGTGTATACCGTATATGTTATTATGTTCTGGGCCGCCCGCGGGCGGCACACCCACTATGCCGCTCACGGCCAATTTAAATAATTACTCAATTTGGCGTATAATGCACTTGTATTGGTAAAGGTTTACGAGTACTGATTTACCAAAAAAAAAAAAAAAAATTGATAACGGTATAGCTAGCTGGAGCTATCCCAGCGACTGCAATAGATTCATTCATGTATTTCCAAATCGATTAGACCTCCATCTAATATTCCAATTTTGTTCAGCCAGAGCTGAGAGGTTAAACAGTCATGATCTGTTAACACTTTCGTATGTCAATAAATTGAGAATTTCAGGTTATTCTTAAAGTATCGGCAATAACAATTAGAGTAGAAGTTTTTGCAAGCACCTGAAACGAAAACACCAGTAATTATACTTAGCAATCTACGTATAAATAAGTACCTGCGATTAAGAAAGTACTGTTTTGCACCTTACCTGGATCCTATAAGTTGGGATTTTTCTTACTTTTAGGATAAATCGTGCAACAAGATGGTCTATATAGCCTGAACCATAAGGCCCCATATATTAAGAACCCCATAGATAAGGACCCGTAGATAAGAAACTAATTTTCAAATACCTATTGCATAGGAAATGTTGTAGATTTCTACAGTAGCAATAAACTCAGTATCCTCCTCCCCATTCCATTCATCATCAGAGATGAAGGTGATGAGTTGTTAACTACACAAGCATGTACTTCATCATTTGAAGGGCTTGAGGTAATTTTTCCGGAATTCCTCTTGTTCAATGTCTGCCATCTCCCACTAATCAACAAAAAGGGTATGTGATGTGGATGGGGTGGTTAAAAATGACTTCATAGGGTGTTTCTAGAGTGTAGCAGAATGTTTTGTTCGATTCACATTTACCAAATTGAGGAATTATATTAATTGCCCGTGACCGGCATAGAGAGTATGCCGCCCACAAGCAGCCCAGAACACATACATTCGCATATACTTTTACGTATACACATTTGTATACATTACTTGTACATACGTGATACTCACATACAGATACACACATACACACCATCCCTTACGTACATATCTCAGGTGAAGTGGTCCTTTGTTGGCCATTCATCTAGCCATCATTGCTAGATTGCTATCTATAACCTTGTTATTCCTACAGGAGGTAGCTATATAGCATGTGTGTGCATAGTGGGCTTGGCACCAGGTAGAGCAGTTTAAGATGGATCAAGTCGAGACAAAACACTTGTAGGATAAATAACCTCAAAGAAGCTGTTATTATCATACTCTCACAGTTATTTATGCGGATTTCGACAGTTTCTAGCCTAATATACAACCAAGTAAGGTCAAAGTTTGGGATTGTATTGTAGATGTATAGTAGTTTGTTAAATGTGAAGGGCGACATCCGGTTCGTTCTAACTTTGTGGAAATGATTACAACACTAGCTCTGGTAGTACTTTTCAGTTAGGTTATAATAGATCAACCCTCATATTTTGACATCTACGACCATAGACTGAAGAAAACAAGGCATCCCGTCCGCTCTGCCATATTTAAGCTTCAGATCGCCAGGTTAGTACTGCAGTGGGTGACCACGCGGGAAAGTCTCCCACCGCAGCACGCAATGGGTATTCAGAATTATTGACTTCTTCTTTTGGTATCATTGGATGGTTGCCTTTTTGAGAAATCACAGGTAGTTCCTTTTTTGGCCCATACCTTTTCCGGTATCTCCCAGTCCACCCTTTTTGTCATTAAGCTAGTCCTATCTTGGTATTCTCCCTACCACACCATTTTTAGTCTGGTTATCATTTTTAGATCGAGTTTCGCCAGTCCCACGACGCCAACAGGCAAGCCCTTGACAGCAGTAAGGGTTGTCACCAATTTAAAAAACTGCTTAACCACCCTTGTTGCTTAACCTAGGTGTTTAACCAAATAGAGATGAGAATGTGATTTAATTGCTGATACCTCTTGCGACAACCATTTGCATTTTATTTAACTGCTGACTCATGGGGCAAATTAACACAGCCATTCCAGCATTGCATACTCTAGCATGCTGCATATGTACCTATTCCGCATACCTATTCTGCATACCCCAAACGAAGCCAGCATGCCCCCCCCCCCGTTCAAGTAAGAGGTCTATGAGCAGATTGCTTCCCTCGTACCTAACTTCTCTTGATTATCCTCCATCCATCCAACAAGCCTTCCTATGTCTGATTTATCCCATGCTTTGTAACCTCTGTCGCCGACGCCGACGCCGACGTCTTACCGATCGGTCGTTTGGATGAGGGGCGTGTACTTGGCTCTTCCGATGGGGATGGTGGGCTGGATTGAGCTGGTTGGCCAGATGGAGGGTGGGAGCTCAGAGAGAACACCGTGAAGTCGTTGGTGATTGCGGTTGTGGAGCTTGATTCGCCTTCGTTGAGTTCATGGAGTTGCGTTCACTGCCTTATGACTCAGCAACTTAAGCAGGTTTAAGCAGGTTTAAAGCACTCTGGAGTGCTTTAACTTGCTTAAAGTTGCTTAACCATGATATGATTGCTGATTGGCTGGTTGCCGTTGTCGATTTGCACGGGTACCCCACACTAAGGTTAAGCAACAAGGGTGGTTAAGCAGTTTTTTAAATTGGTGACAACCCTTAGTGCTGTAGACAAAAATTTCGGAGTAGCCCCATGTTTGAAGTCTGGCTTGGATCCCAAATGCTAGCTGTGCTGGGTCGTCAAATGTATATATGTACGGTTATTTTCCTCCTTGCTGAACAGAAATTCACAACATCTCCATCATGTCTACAGTACCAGCACCAACCCAGACCCTTCCTACAACCGCCTTAGGCTGCATGACTACTGGCCCCTTCGATACCTTCAATCAAGCTCGCCCTGGTAGGAGTGCAGCCCATTATCAGCGGATCCAAGCCCTCCTGACAACCGTATATGCAAAAGTCAAGGGTAGCATGTGGGTTTCTGTCATGCTTTAAAATCATCAATCCGTTGGGTGAATTGGGCCTAGGTGATAATTGGCATTGATCGTCAAACTTGAGGGAGCCCTGTTCTGGCTGTCTTGTCCCTTCCTACAGAGGACTCTCGATACAAGCATACTAGATACAAGCATATATTGGTTACAAGCATACCTCCTCCCGTCCCACATAGTAAAATAAGCATATTCTCATTACAAGAATATTCTTATGTTTTCTGCTTAGTCACCATACATATGCTTGTAACAAGAGAAGCGCTAAACCACTACTAGAGGTTTTTCGATAAGAAATAACCCCGCACAGAATACAACACACACAATACATACAACACACACAGCACATACAACATTCAATACAACATACGGCATTTCTATGGCTTCTGCACAGAGTTCTTCAAATGTTCTACGACGTCAGCCATGGTCGGAGGTGGAACGTCAGAGTATACGGACATATGCAGAACAGAATCCGAGTTCAACATGGCGGCATATTAAACGCTGGTTCGAATCCGAAAACCCAAATAAAGCCTCGCTCAATACCACTATGTACCTTCCAAGATGCACTCAAACGTGAGAAAAAAAGGATCGAGATTCTTGAGATGGAACGCAGGCGGCAACATGTCCAGCGCAGGATAACTGATTTTTTGGGTACTTCCGGAGCATCCTCCTCTTCTTCCTGATGTCTCTCTGTTATTTGTATGCATGTCTAGTATTTATTGTGTCATTCCGGAGGCTTTCCTACAATTTCTCTAGTTATAAGCATATATTGGTTATAAGCATACCTTCCCCCGTCCCGACGATATGCTTGTATCGATCGTCCTCTGTACTCCCATATCGCCTCCCTGACTATCCCATCACCATGCCTCGTTATCAGACACAGACCCCACAACCCACCACTTCTCTTTTTTATCTTATTCTTTTCTTGAGCTTTGCCGCCCTTCTTGGGCTATTTTATGTACTAAGTGCTGGAGAAGCCGCGGCAAGCAAAAATCCCCCGGCGAACTTAGTCCATGGCACCAGAAGTTGGGAACTTTTTGTGTCCTGTGCCTCGGGAACCCTGACCAGCTCTCATGCGGAACCGAGTACGTGGGTGTGGGAGAAGTTGTGTGGAAGAAAATCAAAGTTGGAGAGAGAGCGGGAGAAGTGGGAGGAGGAAATGGCGGCGTGGGTGAGAAGGGAGGCAGAGTGGGTGAGGCAGAATACGCTGCAGATGGAGGAGAGGGAGAGGGAGAGGGAGGAGAGGGCGGCGTGGGTGGGAAGGGAGGCAGAGTGGGTGAGGGAGAGGGCGGCGTGGGTGGGAAGGGAGGCAGAGTGGGTGAGGCAGAACACGCTGCAGAGGGAGGAGAGGGAGAGGGAGAGGCTGGCATGGGAGGAGGAAAGGGCGGCGTGGGTGGGAAGGGAGGCAGAGTGGGTGAGGAAGAACACGCTGCAGAGGGAGGAGAGGGAGAGGGAGAGGGAGGAGAGGGCGGCGTGGGTGGGAAGGGAGGCAGAGTGGGTGAGGGAGAGGGCGGCGTGGGTGGGAAGGGAGGCAGAGTGGGTGAGGGAGAGGGCGGCGTGGGTGGGAAGGGAGGCAGAGTGGGTGAGGCAGAACATGCTGCAGAGGGAGGTGAGGGAGAGGGAGAGGATGGCATGGGAGGAGGAGAGGCGCAGGTGGGATAGGATGCTAACCGTGCTGGAGAAGGTGGTGGAGGAGCGCGCGGTCGGTTAAGTGAATGTTATGTGCTGAAGGTGCACAGACACACTTGCAATTTTTCTCTGCTCGATTACCTGAAACTTTCGTACCTAATCGATACATGTGCTGAGCCCTATCATTCGATATCCCCTCCTAGGATGTTCTATGTAATGCCACATGGTCGCATGAATATCGAACCATCTCCTCAACCTTCACCTACGCTACCAATGCCAACCGCCACCCTCTCTCTCCTTGTGGTGTAATATAACAAACTGTATAGTTAATATCTTAGGGCGCCCCAATACGCAGTATTTTAAGCCCAACATGTTCCGTAGTCCCTGCATCATGCAAATCTCTGACCAAGCCCATATATCTCGATATACAACCTATTCGGCCTCAAGGGTCCTAGCAATCATAATACTAAGGCTCTCGGATTCAATACAGGCTTAGCCGAGACTTTTGAAGGCTCTTGATCTCCTTCTACGACTGGGGCTTAGCCCGGTGTGCAGGGAGGTTACCAAGTTTCCACTTGCGCAACGCACCCCCTGTTCTTCGTGGGTACCAGACAGAGCTGTTGGATATACTCGGTAAACATAAGCTCATACATGTGCTATTCAACACATTCATGTGTATTCATGTGAAGGAGAGGATATCATGTATATATACATTCTATTTCCACACGTAGAAAGAGAAGACAGACAAGCTAGATACACAAGCAAGCAATACGATCTCTACATATCACACATACCTAAACCCTGCGCACAACGGTAGCATCCAGAAGGGGCCTCTGGCCTTGTACACAAGGTGGGCCAGTGAGTGGCCTAGTGGTTATAGAGGACATACGGTAGTTGCAGGGCTGCAGTTCCTTGCCATAGACTACATAGACTAAATACGATCACGAGAAATGCAGAGTAACTACTAAATACGCCTGGGCACGAGCCGGCTCGAGTCCAAGGTCACACAAGCTCGAGCCCGGAGGTCGTTGTAACCGCGAAATACCGAAGGTACCCGGTGAGTGGAAATCTTCAAAATGCGTTGCAGTTCCACCCTTTCCTCTTTTTTTTCTTTCTCAATAACACAACCTCCTCCGGCAGTCCTGGAGTTCATTTCCTCCCTTTAAAATTTACAACTATAATCGCTCCATTTCCGACATAACCAAACACGCCTACCAACACAAGAGGAGGAAACTGCACAAATTGATGAAATCACCGCTGTATCTCGCTATGGTTGAAACCTACCATTTGCTCGGTTACGACAATATTGCAGTCCTATGTATCGTCCGATTTCGCAGCCGACTTTAGGTGGACGATGAAGGTTGAAATTGATTCTGTCCATTTCCACGTCTGTTTATATCTGTATCTTCCATATTTCTGCGTCTTTGATTTTTTCCATGACCTATACAGATATGTAGCGTACGCAGTTATCTATTTACTCTTGCAATTCTCGCGAGCCGGCTCGAGCTCCTTTGTAAAACCACGAGTTGGCTCGAGCCACCCCCCAGGCTCGGCTCGAGCCGGCTCGTGCCCAGGCCTACTACTAAAGCAGGACAGGGACCTATGGCGGCCCTGTGCGAATGCAACCGAGGTGAACTGTGTTGCTCATTATGTACCTAGCCGTGGTTGACATTAATGACGTTCCCTTGTTGTAATTGGTCGATATGGGAATATATGTTATTCATATTTTTGAATTGGAGCAGCAATGGACCTAGGAACCGGAGGAATTGCATGTACATGTAGAATTCTCGTGTTGGACTGGGAATGGGTAGCACCTTCATGTTGAGCTAGGCTTTGTGTTGCAACTGCATTCCAGATCCATGGCCCCCATGCTTTTTTTTCTTTTTTTTTTTAAAAACTCATTACTCTTATATGGCCCCAATAGGGGCCATGAAGAGTCACCCGCAAGCCTGGGTGGATTCAGGACGAGGCAAGTTAATCTGCCAGGTCCACTGTGAGAAATAAATATATAGATACTAAATTAACTGAAATAAAAATCGTGGTGTGGGGTCTCCCATGCTGTTATTAACCGGCGACGAATGAGCCCAAAGAGTCCCGAAAGAATCCTCTTTCTTACTCCTCTTCTTCCCACCTCTTCTCGTGCTACATATCCACCTCCCCGCGCTTCTCTTACTCGCCTCTTTGAGAGACCCTAAGTGAGCTCTCTATATAGGTAACTAAAGAAGGCCTCCATTGCCTCATATGAATCCTCTCCCTTTTTCTGCCAGTTCAGTTTGTCTAGCTCCTCCTAGATGTGTCTGTTACAGAGGAGGAGGACTTTTTCTCATCTGAAGTAGGAGCAGTCCAAGTTAAGATGGTCTCCATCTTCTGATGGGTATCTGCACCTGTATCCTGCTGTATCTGCTTTACCGATGCAGTGAGCTAGCTCTTCTGGGGTCCTCAGTTAGTGTGCATCTAAATGAATGCAAAGAAGGCTTGTCTGCTCCAGTCTGAGACTCCTCACGTCCCGAATACTTTTTTTCTCCTTACTTCCTTCCAGATGGCCCTGGAGGCTGTTCGCAGCCCTCGCTCGGTAATTGTGCGAGGTGAGTCCCTGAGCTGGCCAAGGATTGATTAGATGTTGTATGCTGGTCTGCCTTTTCGTTACCTTCGATGCTGATGTGACCTCTTACCCAGGCTATCTTAACATCTCTCCTTGACTCTAATATAGCTGACTTAATATCTGCCCCTATGCCTGACCTTAATGATGCTTCTCTACTCATATTATATATAGAGTGTATAGCTGCTTAGGGGTCCGATAAGATAGCAAGTATGTCAGATTCTTCTGTATTGAGTACGAGTTGCATAGTGTGGAGCTTGCCATTTGCTATCATTACTAGGTCTTCGAGGGATTTACCGTAAGTGGCTTTATCTCCACCCTTCCGATCCTCTGAGTGTACTGCACGAGCAACCCCTTCTTTTCTTCTTGTTCCATCAGTAAAACAGACCCTCCATCCTTCATCTAGGATTCCTCCTATTGGACCTACCCAATACCCTTTAACTTTTGATAGTTCCGACCTTGGATCTATCATGGGTTCATTGATGATTAGAAAGACCTAGTTATTGTCTCTGTTCCTCGGCTGGGTTATCTGCTGCTGTCTTATAAAATGCCCCCGTGATTGCACTGTACTGTTACAAGTGAAGACTAGAACCGTCATGCCAGGTTGAAGTATGCAAGCGTAGGTTTTGTGACTAGGAAGGCTCTAATCTCCTGGTTCCTTGTTCTTATGGCTCTATGGATCTCAAGACAGTGAAACTAAACTAGACTGAAGGTGGTATTAACAACTCTAGTAGGTCTAGATCATCTTGTTAGCACTAGATTATAACAGGTAGTAACTACAAGCAGTTTAGTGCCAATTTACTGCGATGGGCGGGAATCTCTGGTGTTGTAGATTTCTTTTTTTCTACAGACCTTCTCATACATCACCGGGATGCTGTATCTACCTGTCGTATAATTCTAGGTAGAAATCGATCGAGGAATTGAAGTACCTTAACAATCAGCATATAAATAAGTACTTGCGATTAAGAAAGTACCGTTTCGCACCTTACCTGGATCCTATAAGTAAGAAATAGCTGGGATTTTCTAGGGTAAAAAGAAATCGTGCAACAAGATGTAGACAAAAAAATATTATAAGTATGATTACTCCAAACTCACTAGATACCACATAGCGCATCGATATTCACCACAAGATGGTCTATATAGCCTGAACCATAAGGCCCCGTCTACCAAAACCCCCATGGATATAAGTATTGCATAGGAAATGTTGCAATTTCTACGGTAGCAAAAACTCAGTATCCCCCTTTGAAGGTGATGAGTTGTTAACTACATAAGCATGTACTTCATCACTTGAAGAGCTTGAGGTAATTTTTCCGGAATTCTCCTCTTGTTCAATGTCTGCAGCCCCCCACTAACCAACAGGAAGGGTATGTGATGTGGATGGGGTGGTCAAAATGACTTCATAGGGTGTTTTTTGAGTGTAGCAGAATGTTTTGTTCGATTCACATTTACCAAATTGAGGAATTAGATTAATTGCCCACGACCGGCAAAGAGGGTATGCTGCCCGCGAGCGGCCCAGAATATATACATAGGTGTTTCCTCTGATGACAAGGGAGATGGCCTTAAGAGCAATGCAAATCTGGAAAAGGAATGTAGAAAATGCTTGTGGGTTCAAGTTATTGATACTTTAAACGGACAACGCTGCAGAATTTACAGGACAAAAATGGACCAATATGTGCCAGGACGAGGGTATCATACATTACACAACTGGCCCATATGGCCCTAATTTGAACTCGTACACGGAACGGGTAATAAAAACAATAGTGAATCATTCCTCGGTAATGTTGTGGGCGGCCGAGATAGAGGAATTTTGGCCTTAGCAGCAAAAGCATCTGTATATGTTCTGGGCCGCTCTCGGGCAGCACAGCTCCCGCCGGTGGCATACCCACTATGCCCTTCGCCGGCAATGTATTAATTTAGTACTTCATAACGCACCTGAATTAATAACAATATATGAACCTAACTAGACCTATATCAAATTTATACAACTAGGCTATCATTGATCTTGGTGCAGGCAGTATCGGCCAGAAGCTGGCCTGGGAGCTGTGTGACGTGAAACAGCTGTATGATGTATCTATCTCTGGGTCGATTGGGTCATTCTCCGGGGCATCCTCCGGGTCAGTTGGGTTATTATCTAATAATCCAATTTGTGTTCGTTCAACTAGAGTTGCCATAGTCCTGACCTGCTAGGATCATCTCTACAACAAAAGTTTTCCTTAGGAAAAAAAAAAAAAAAAGATCTTCAACAAATTTTTTCCATCCAAATAAAAACCCCGCAAAGCCTGAAAGCGGGCTTTCTCTTCATTTCTGCTCAGAGAGCTGCTTCGCTGAGATAAAATAAAGTGAGGCGGTAAGGGGCTGCCTTCACACTTTTTTCTTCAGTTTGGACCATTACCTGAATCGCCTCCCTTATATTGATCATAGCGAGTATCATCAAATCGCAAGTGATGTGGAGTATCACGTAGGTACTGATGTCTTCTGTTCCACTGGTGAAAGGTCCCATAGATTTGAGGCCTGGAACCCTAGCTGGCGCTCGGGAGCAGCCTACAGCTGAGCCTGGCGCATTGAGTTGCAGACATACATGACGAAAATGAATGGTAGAGTTTTAAGGTAGAGTAGTAAGGTACAAAGGTTAATAAACTGGTAGAAAACCAAGTGCATGTATTGATGTTGAGGAATGAATAAATCTGACAAAACCGGATCTCAGCTGGGCTTCTAAATTAAGAAAGTGTCCACCCCAGATTTATATCTTATGTCGGACCTATTATCTCACTATACCGGGCATATCTTATTAGTATATCACATGGTCCCCTTACTGGGACCGCATATGAGTAATGAGTATTTTCTAGTATACCAATCTGTTATTACCGAGTTCAGGAATTAAATTATTGCCCGCGAGGGGCATAGTGGGTATGCCGCCCGCGAGCGGCCCCGAACATATATCAACTGAATATGTCCCTCACAGTGGATTGGAAGACAATAAATACGCCTCCTGAGTTGTGGTATAAAAGAAACCTCACTTGGGCCATATCCGAGTGTGGGGTATTAAAGCTAGCGTATGAAACTATCAAATCCAAGCCTGGAAATATAGTCATTGACTATATCGTGGATTAAATGGGGGGATGTAGGGCTTGGTCTGCAGTACCAAAAGGAAAGAGAAAGAAGTGGGATTCCAAAACGCGGTGTGAGGGATAGGAACGTGGTCAGGAATCAGGGTAATGGGCAAGAAGGGATTAGCTACTTTGTTTTAGTGGTTATAAGTCGTTGCAACGTTTTTTCCCGCACAAATGTGAAACCTTTCGCTTCTTCTTACCAGCTAGATAACCAGCGTGATACGCCATTATCACTTTTCTCTTATCGTTATACTCTAATCCCGGGATTTATGCAAGTGTCGGACTTCGCTCTCCGCAGGACGATTCTGTAACGATTCTGTTAGACCTAGAACGCTCCGCCGGCTCTTACGAGCCTCCGGACAACTAGCGGCTACACAGCTAATTCATATTGGTCTCTTCGACCGTAGAGCTGTGGCAGAGGAATCTTGTTCAAAATATCTGCATAATCGAACACTTACACACGCAAGATACTTACTTACTTACGCAGCAGAAGTCATTGTTCATAATTGATCTACCAACAGGGGCATTGCTGTACCCCTTTCAGCCATAATTCTGAATGCGACATTTACGTTGAAGCCAATGGAGGCTCTGGTGGCTTTTGTGGCTTTTGTGGCTTTTTTTTGGCTCTTTTTTATTGTTGTTTTGTTCTTCGTTTCACTGTTCTTTTTGTTTGTTTGTTGAACACAAGGATTAAGGATCGAAAACAATAGGCAATGTTAGCATAATTGCCTTTGTACTCGAATTCTATGAGGTATCACGGGTCGCAAAAGCATAAGGGCGGGCATGAATCCAGGAACAAGACAAGCAGGATGAAAAAAAGGAATTAAAGGAGCACGTAGAGGAACCAGAGCACTCGCTAAGATCGCCGCCCTTTGGGTTGAAATCCACAGACGAGGATTTGGGTTGAACTCCCAGAAGCAAGGAATTCGACATTTCGGACAAAAAGCATTTTTCCCTTCCCACACACATAACGAATCCTACGTGTGTGATACCATACCTTTACGTAGTAAGAACGAGAAAGCCATTATTGAACCAAAGGTCTCATACCCAGAATGTTCCCCAACATTCCGCATTCGCAACAGCTTTTTCGCTGTTTCCTCTTCCACATTAGTTAGGTTACCGTACTTTCAGAACCGATGTTACTGATTTCCTTGTATAATGGGAAGGACTAACTATGGATTGGACTGATGGACAGAGCATCAAAAAGGTTCCCCTCTTCTGTGAAAAGATGATCGGTAATTATATAAGACACTAAATTCGTATATTACAGGGGGTAGTTGGGATGAATCTGAAATTGCCTCGAATTCAAGGAAGACAACAATGAACAGTTAAGGAATACCAAGACATTCTTGCAGAATCTTGTTCAGAACATGAGGAAAGAGAAAGAACCTTCTGTGGCTACTTATAGGATGTTTATATTCGAGTTTGCAGAGAGATCTAACCTCCTTGTGTCTCGACTGGCGATCAATGAACACACGAGAGTCTTTACGTTTCTACAAGCATTACCTGATAGATAGGAGATAAGCCTTGCAAGCAATGTAAAATTGACATAGATATTACAGGATCGACTGCCAACATCCTGTCAGACTTGGATAAAGAAGCCTTGAACATATGCAAGAAGGATGATTCGCAGATGAGTAAGGTCTGGAAGGGAAAGAAGTAGATAGAAACGAATCCCCCGGTCAATATCCTCTCAAAACTAAAGAATAAATTGAGGGATAAAACAAAGACGGAAAGCCTGGCGAAGAATCCTAATCGAGGGAAGTCGGAACCTCTAGAGGATGTCTGCCGCAGACAACTGCCTGATGTAGTATCTAACGAAATTTAGAAGCTACGCAAGTAGTGATACATTATCCATACCATTGTTAAGATACCGGCCTGTATTAAACCCAAAGAGCATTGTACCAACTGCAGCTCTCTCGTGCTGGTCTCGTTTTCTGTTTCAATAGTGTCACCTGCCAAGCTTAGCTTAGCCTGTGTATCGGCGTACTGCCAATTCTAGTTAGGTATACTGCGTTCTATAATCTTTAGTTAGTTGGGGTATTAATGTTCCGCTCTCAATCAGAAGGCGCAGAAGACTCAGCTACATGCCAACGCGCTCCTTTTTGACACCGACCTTTAGGTGAGGTTCTCTGATATCGTGGTAGCTTCCCCCAGGGGAAAACATGTCTCTTGGGATATGATGTATTCTCGCGTAACAAATTAATTTGGTGAATTCGAACCACCGGCCCGAATTGATAATAAACTAAATACAACTTTTACTAAAGCTAGGGGATTGAGGTGTGCAGAGCGAACTGTTAAAGCTACATGTGTTCAATATTTGTGGTTTGTTTTGTTTCCCATTGGCTACATTTGCAACAACTTTACCGGATACCGTACACCCTCTATCTAAGGTGGGGTCATGATGGCACATTGCGTGAATGCAGGTCTACAGATCTACTGGAGCATCCCATGCCAGGTAGCAGTTGAAGGATTTCAGATTTAGCCTATCTCAAGCATCTTCTATAATAGCTGGGTATGAGAACATAACACAGCTTATTGGTTTACCTTAGATTAAACGTCTGATTAAACATTCATAACAATCGACTATTTGCTCTTCTCCAATCGACTTAGACTAGGCAAGGCATCATCATGAATCGAGCTGTTAACCATGAGGTATCGATATTTGGGGATGCCAGGGCTAATGCCCTCATCATAACCAGAGCACTTCGCTATAGATGCTTGTTGTTGAATCAATCATTAAAAAACAAGGGAATGACATTCCATCAGTCACTTAGGTAGTTTGAATATTTCTCCGTTTCTTAGATGTTATTTTTCTTATGTTTCTAACAACTATGTAGCTACCATTAATTTGAGGTAATCTGAGAGACGAGTTACTTATCCTATTGACCTTAGCGAATATGCATGGCCATTTCTGCATTACCGCTGAGCCACAATCTTGAGTAGTCCTCACTGTAAATATTAAAATTCCCCTCGCAGAATAGCGGCTTCCAAGTACTTTCAGGGGAATGAAGTCTACCAGTCCCACAATTTGTCCTTGATGAGATTCCGGTTCCACGGCGGGTACCTCATATGGCCTCCCTAGTCTACGTCTGTTTATAAGTTCTGCATGACTCCTTTATTAGAAAATCCGATGATACTGACAGCGACTGTATTGATGCACGCATTTTGAATTGCCCTCGACTTTCTAGTAACTACGGTGAGTTGTAGATCACTATAGTAAATTTACGTGAAACATTCACAATAATAATGGACAGGGCCCGGCTGGAACACAACACCTTCCAAAAACGGTCCGCACACCATTTTGGTTTCTATGTTGCTTTCGTCCGATCTTAGTGTGTAAAGTGTGCTAAACTAGCAGGGATAGTTGAATACAACAACCGCTAGAGCTGTGAACGGCGACACTAGTCGGTAAACACCTCAGCGACTACCTAATACGGAAAGCTTACTTCTCAGCCGACCCATCGACATAACTATATTGGTGGGACTGCTCGTGGGGTAAAGAAATTGCACCAAAGGATATTCTGGAGTATGGAGACTGTCAGCGTGCTATGTTCGCTTTGCCCGAAGCGATCATGTAGGATGAAGGCCTGGTGCTAGAACGGGATTGAGGCTTGGGGGGCAGATGTACCCTTTATCCTGTAGCCCAAAAGCATTTCGAATTAGTATTAATATCACTGTTACATGAACATAAATACTCATCTTGAATCTGCCTGTTCTTCCTCATCAATCAATAGACTTCCAATACAAAGCCAAAATCGCCGGATTCTCCCCTCTGATTGATATTCACGATGTTCTCTGAACTCTTAATACTTGCTGCACTCATCACAGCTGTTCTTGCGGGACCAATTCCAACTCCCAAGGCTGGCGATGTCATCACTGGACGTTACATTGTTGTCATGATGGAGGACACCACTGCCTCCGACTTCCAGGCGCACCGAGACTTTGTTGTCAACAAGCTTGTATTCGTGTCAAAAAGGGACAGAGTTGAAGCCACGGCCGAGTCAACCTTCACCCACACGTTCAACCTTGGTAAGCTCAAGGGATATACTGGCAGCTTTGATGATGCTACCATTGAAGAAATTGCCAGCCGCCCAGAGGTGAGTAGTTTATGATATCCGTATTTCTAGTGTTACATACCGGTATATGGACGCTAATCGAGATACCCATTCGATCAGGTTGCGTACGTTGAGGCCGATAAGATTGTGACCACCCAGGCCCTTGTTACCCAGAGCAATGTTCCCTCATGGGGTTTGGCCCGTATTTC
Organism: Terfezia claveryi; assembly: GCA_015179025.1. NCBI lineage: Eukaryota > Fungi > Ascomycota > Pezizomycetes > Pezizales > Pezizaceae > Terfezia > Terfezia claveryi. The sequence goes on from WHUX01000094.1 coordinate 166,819, forward strand.
ACACCGCAACCGGGGACCCACAACCTTTGTATATGATAGCTCTGCTGGTGCTGGAACCTTCGCATATGTTGTTGATACTGGTGTCCTTACCACCCACGCCCAGTTTGATGGTCGTGCTACTGTTGGGTATAATGCCATCAATAGAGAAAGCAATGCCGATGTAAGTAGCACTCTTTTCAACATCTGAAATTTGCGTCAATTAAAACGTATATTATAGTAACAAGTAGTTGTTGCGTTGTAGGGCAATGGTCACGGAACGCATGTCGCTGGTACCATCGCTGGTTCCACGGTTGGTGTTGCCAAGCTCGCGAGTATTATCGGTGTCAAGGTCCTTGACGCCAGCGGCTCTGGTGCCACCTCTGGTATCATTGCTGGTATCAATTGGCTCGTCAGCGATGCGCAGGACAAGCGCAGGATTGGACGTGCTGTCGCCAACATGAGTTTGGGAGGTAGCTACTCTGCCTCTCTCAACAAGGCAGTTGCTGCTGCTGTCAACATCGGAATTCCATTCATTGTTGCTGCGGGTAACTCCAACGCGAACGCTGCCAATTTCTCTCCGGCATCTACCTTGTCTGCCATCACCGTTGGTGCTACCGACCGCACCGATGCTCGTGCATCTTACTCTAATTTCGGTTCCAATCTCGACGTCTTCGCTCCTGGTTCTAGAATCACCTCGGCCTGGATTGGATCCAATTTATCGATAAACACGATTTCCGGTACCTCTATGGCTTCTCCCCACGTCTGTGGTTTGGCCGCGTATTTGATGGCATACGAGAACCTCACCAGCCCCAGCGCGGTTATTAACCGTATCGTGGAACTCTCGACTACTAATGTTGTTACCAACCCCGGCTCTGGATCCCCCAACCGTCTCGTCTACAATGGCTCTGGGCAGTAGATGAATTGTATTGGAATATTATTGCATAAACAACTTGGAAAAGGGAAAAACTGTTAACTTCTTGAGAATGGCGACCAGTCGTAACCGACAAAGGGCGGTTCCTAGAATTTTACGGTGTGTAGGTTTTATTGTCTTGGAAAGCGCGCATCTTGTCAATTGTATCTGTGAAGGATTTTTGTATAACGCTTCTGTTGATCAGTTGGCTTTCGTCAATACCCTAGTTTGATGTGACAGTCCAATCATTGGTATGGACAAATACAAGTTTTTTTTATTTGTGGCAGGTCTTGCTTACCTCTCTATGGTACCTGTGTGAATATTAAGAGACTTCGACAGTTGCAGATATCGACACAAGCATTTAAGTTAAAATATCTGATCTAGTCTGCTATATAGCCTCTCTGATTGTCATTGACTCTACCACCACTCGATACAGATCTAGAGATGTACAACGTCACATTCGATACTCGTATATACAATCCTTGTCACATTCCCAGATAGCGTCGTGGTGGGTAAGCAGTCGATGTCTCAAACTAATATGTATAGGGCCACAAATTACGCCCTTCCCGACTTCCGGAGTGCTACAAGCTAGAATCAGAGGAAAAGTGGAACGAGTCAGTCACTATCCGTACCAGCCTAATGTCAACAAACTCTTACTCTCTAGATCTTAGCTATTTGTGATGTTTTCCAGATCAGGCCATTCTCGGATACAAATTCCCTTAACTTCTCTTTCGATCCCAATTTAATTAAGGAGTAATCCAGGGCCAATTTTGTATAGATCATTGATGAAAGTGCCATGCTGTTGGGCTCAGCCATCATTTGCTTCTGTATAATCCTACTCCTGTTTTGGTCCAATTTTGATGCAGTCCCAATATAATGTGCAAGGCTCTGATCGAATTGAGTTTATCACACCAGCTTTGTAATACAGAGCAGCGTTCGAGACTGACATCTGACAACACCTGGACAAACATCCTTATAACAGTCACTTTGAAATACATGTACCGAAATATTACTCGCCCGTGGAACAGTGTATGACCTAGGTATGGAGGCTCACAACAAAAGTCATTGCACCCTCCTATTTGGGAAACCGGCTTGACTTTTATTTGTGAGCCTCCGTATAACACTACTGTATTCCCCATGGGCTGCTAGAGAACGCATGGCATGGGTTCAGCTAATGGATCTAGGCCAGAAACAGAAGTCCCCTGTGAGGCACAGTGCTCTACTCTTTCACCTCCCCCATAGACGCCCCTACACTGTATATAGTCCTATGCCACAAGCTGCGATTGCTTCTCTAGGCACGCTGCAAGGTAGGCTTATGCATTCCTATGCTTTAAATCCCACGCTCTAAAGCTATACGGGTACGGAGAACTAGGATCGCTCCTATAGGTATTTAGGGTTGCATTATGCTTACCTGTGCTTTAAATTATGCGATCTAATAGCTACGCCAGTACTTAGGCTTCTTGCGCTTACGTAGTTGCAGTAGACCTATTTCTATTGGCTCCTAAGTCGCTTCACTTGCACCTCAGGGTAAGCCTGTTTCTCTGGTCTTGCTCGTTGCTCTTGGCTTAGTCTCATGCCATTCTTGGCTATTGATCAAGCATGCTAGCTATCTTGTTATTATAATGTCATTACTAAACAAATATATGCTAAAACTGTTGGGACAGTGGTCACATGAGTCTTGGCACAATCTCGGTATTAAGGGTGGAACGGAGCTGGAGAATGAAAGTCAAGCAAGTTCATCATCTCACAGCTATGTTCCCCCTAAGATAGCCGTGATTCCACAAAAACAGGATAAAGTAGCGAAGAGGTTTAGAGCTTATGTTATGTTAGCCCTACCGCATCCACTGGCGAACAACGATCCTTGTCAGTTTAAAGATAATATAAATTACCCACTCACAATGTAAACCGCAACAGAACTCTACCGCAGCCCCCACCGTAAGAAGCAAAGCAACCGAAGCAACAGGTGAAGTAACTGGGCAAGCAGCCGAAGTAATAGGGGAAGCAACCACAGCAACTGGGGCAGCAACCGAAGCAGTGTTCGCAATAGGCCGGCCAAAGCCAAAGTTAGGCCGCCCACAGCCCGCGGAGGTGACTGTAGCCTGGACCAACCTGGACCGCGTGGACCACCTGGACTGCCTAGACCACCTGTATGGCCTACATAGTCTGAACGACCTGATTGACTCATGAGAGCAGATGATGTTTATATGTGGGCAAAACTGATATATTGCTAGATATAACAATAGCGACTGTAGGTAGCACATAAGCTTAAGCCTTCTTACGCTCCAGCTCTTGCAACAAATCTCTATACCTGATCAACATCCTTTAAAGCAACCAATCTACCAGGGCTATCGGTACTTCAACTTAGTCTTCAAGACTCCATACATTCGAAGCCTTCAATAATGTCTTCCTCTAACTGGTTGTGACGGTCTGTAAGTACATAAATATATCTCTAAGTCCGAGTAGTACCACCGACTTATTGATATTAACTGCTCGATATGGATTTTATACAAGAATTCTCCTCTTTTATACCCCGCAATCTCGCCGCAATAGCCTGGACTATTTAGGTAGTCCAGGCTATTTAGACTATTCCACGCCATCCAGGCCATTCATGCAGTCCAGGCGGCCCAGGACCCAGTTCGCAGCTTGATGATTCAGGCCAGGTCCCGGCCGAGCTCCATCTGATCCAGGCTGGTGTGGGCCATGGTGAGGCCGGCCTCTTATAAACACTGAACTAAATCAACTGGGAAAGCAACAGGCAAAGCAACAGGCAAAGCAACAGACAAAGCAACAGGCAAAGCAATAGGCTAAGTAACCTGCAGCCAGAACTTTGAACGGCCGACAACTGTGACCCCACCCTACAAATTATTTTGTCTTTTTGGAGGCATGATACCTTAGTGTCATTATTCTAGTAGATCTATATGGCCCTTGAAACATAAGGCATGATGTGAGCTATACAAGCCATGTATTGTTGTGCTTCTGTTGTATGTATCGTCATTTGATTGAAGTACACAAGTAAACTTAATTACTACGCACATCCTACTCAACCTCCTATATATGTAACTATCTAACTATCTAATCCTCAGGTACAGTATTCTCCCAGTTACTCAATGGACGATTCAATTATTCAATTCATATATTACTTGATATTATACCTCTGTGACTAGAACGATCACTTTATGCCATGAATATTGATTTATTATATCTTATAGAACGATACCGGTAGTTTTAAAAAATTTATAACCAGACTAATGATTCCTATATCATTAAGCATCCATTTTGAGAATAGAATAGCTAATAGAAACAACCTAGCCTAACAATGTAAATACACACTGAATCACGCAGGCTAGAATCATCAGTAAACTAATTAACAAAACTCACTGCATCCAAGCACTTCTCGGAAACAGGTGGGAGATGTCAGTGTACCACCTATAGTGGTTTTTGCTTTTGGTCTTGATTCTGCCTTGAGGACGTTCCTTGACTCCATTTGTCTGCGAGGTTGCTTTCTGCTTCTTCGCTCCCATGAAGTGTAGGGAGATGACAATAGTTGCTTGATCTGCTTGATTTGTTGCTAGTCTATTTTATATTGATGCAAGGGAAATTTCGTACGAAGAGCGCGGGTCAAGTAATGTACACTACAATATTTATTTATTTTTTGGTGTTCGTAAACCAATGCAGGTAGCGGCCCATAGTAAAAACTAAGTAATCTCTCGCATTGCCTCTGGGCGTATTTCCAATGAACTGATAACTTGAGAGGCCTATATAGATACTTATTCCTTTTACGAATAAATACAACAGCCCCTCGCGGGCAATTAATTTAATTACTCAATTTGGTACACATATCTGATAAGATTGGTATACTAATTAGATATGCCCGCTAGATCTTATGTAAGATAATAGGGTCCCACATAAGATATTGATTTGAGGTGGCCAGTTTGTCGATGCAAACACCGTACGGAATTCATAGTTTAAAAGCCCAGTTGAGATCCGGTATTGCGAGATTTATTCATTCCTTAATGTCAATACATTACAATCACCTTAGCCAATGCTGCTCGGCAGCATCTGCAACAACTCGGGATTTAGTCTCATGTACTTGCAAAAAAGTCCTGTGCCAATCGTCGCCGCAGATGCTACAAAAATGACTTGAAATGTTCCATTTATTGTCATACCAAAGTACTAGCAGATCATGACTATGGCAACCTCTCAGCTCTAGGTAGCTGAACGAGCACAGATTGGACTATGAGATAATAATCCAATTGACCTGGATGATGACTCGGAAGATGAACCGGAGGAGATCCCAATCGAACCAGTAGTAGATGCAGCTGTTACACGTCCCACAGCTCCCAGGCAAACTTCTGGCCGCGCCGGGATCAATGATTACGTACGAAATCCAGTGAATAAATACATTGCTCGCGATGCTGCCCGCGGAGGCTCAGAACATACTGTATATGTGGTGTGGTGAGCCGCTTCACGTTAAGTTATACTAAACTGGGTACAACCACGACTCGCATATAAATCTCCCAGCTCGATATGTTAGTTTATATAACTCCAATTCTCAAATACAGCTACCCACAACCGCCCCAAACCAACGCACATTTCCCTTCGCGCCACACACATCTCAAGAACTCACGCCCTCTCAAGCTCCCAACTGCAAACGAGCCAAGAAGCCACCTCCCCCCCCAACTATAGTGAAACTATACCCCAGGACGTCGCGACTGCGCGCTACCGCGTCGGCCACCAAATCGCCCTCGAATCTCTTTGCCTCGGAGTTGTTGTTCTAGTTCCGCGTCCTCTCTTGGTAGGTGGATGGTCCTGGTAGGTGGTTGTTGGGACCCTCTGGCTGGGTTCGTTTGTTGACTCCCTCCGCGCGGATTCGTTTGTGTTATTGTAGTTTGGGGGGGAGCCGGATGCCGCGGTCTCTCCCGCTGCGACCTGTTATGCTGCCCCACGACCGCCGCCCACTCCTCCGGGTCGGAACTCGGTGGGGTCGTTAACGCAGATGAAGCTAAATTGTGAGGGTGGGTTGTTTCTTTTGGCTGCTGTGCGATTTGCTCCCATGCGGTCTGCTCCCATGCGGTCAGCTCCCGTGCGGCCTGCTCCCGTGCGGCCTGCTCACGTGCGGTCTGCTCACGTGCGGTCTGCTCACGTGCGGTCTGCTCACGTGCGGTCTGCTCTGCTTTCTCTTTCTCATCCAATCGCTTCTTGTGTTTCCGTGATTTCCGCTGGCTGGCGGCACCTTGCTGAGCCTCATAAGTGTGGCGATCATTGTCTTTATAATCCTCACCACTAAGCGCTGGATCTTCCTCATCGTATTCAAGGGCCTTAGGATTGTGCTGCCTGATAAGGTTGAGGAAGCTGGCATATGTCGCAGAGTCTACTGGATGTTCTATTTTGTGAGTCCTATACAGATAATATGTATCGACCAGCTGGGCGAGATATGGGCCGTGGCTGGCATGGTACTTCAACATCGTGAAGTAGCATTTTCTGCATAGTCGAGTATTGCAGGCCGCACAGGTCACATGCGTTGCAAGAGGGTCGCCATGCTGGTCAAAAGCTAGGTCAATATCACTTGGAATTCCATCCTCACCCTCGGGGAATATCCATCCATCACTGAAACTGCATAACCCTTCGCATTCGCCTTTATTCATTGGTAATGCATATTTATGCTCGAACCATTGCTGATGAAGGCGCAGAGTCTTGTTACCCTCCCTGTCTATGCACCTAAACATTCCTTCGTTGCCTTCCCCTGCGACTATATCGACCATATCGCCATAGCATTGTTGTTTTCTTTTTCCGATTGGGAAATCAAAGGTATCTTCAACGTCCTGGGTTCTTCCTTTGGCTGCCAGCATTTCCTTTCGCTTGTTGTCGTAGGAAGTGTCGACACCAATCATGCGGGTCCAGCGCTTTAAAGTAGGGTTATACCAGTATGTGCAGAGATAATCCTGCTCTATATACGCCTTTCCTGAGATGGGTGTCTGTTCTTCCACCACTTCATGAGTTTCAGCATCTGACCTAATCCCGCGAAAAGGTGCTCCACCACGACGCAGGTATGCATCATAACGTAGCTCTTGTTGACGCCTCTTTGCAATTGTCCGTCTTCTCATTCTAGTGCGTTGCCTCTTTCGTGCTGCCTCATCCAGAGCCCAGATATACGTTTGAACTCCAGGCTGAAAGTCGTGTAATTTGGCCACCTTGAACCTTCTATTTTGCGGCACGTTATAAACTTCATCATATTTCTCCCGCAGCTGGCGTTTAAATTGTTCCCTACGGGGGGTGGCTAAAGTGAGCAGCGTGTCCAGCCCTTGCTCGCCCCCAGCGGCTTTAGCCTCCATCAAAGTTGTCGCGGAATTATCAAGTACAACGTAGTCCTGTGCGCTCAGGAATCCAGTTTTGATCAAAGATGCGATTGCTCTTCCGTTTGGTGTAAACTCGTTGATAAATTTATCCGGATCCTGGGTAGGAGGATCCTTCATTTTCTCGCCCCTAGCATAGGCTTTCACAGCCTCCTGGTAATTAGGTGATCCCAGTACGGAAGCATAATGGCCGGTCTCAACATCCCCGAGCCACACATACTCAAGGTCTGGGTCAGCGAGCTGCTCATTCTTTGGAGTCAAGAAACCCAAAACCATATTTGTTCTGAGAAGGGACTAATGATTTGATATCTGTTGTTCGGTATTGTCTTAGTATTAAGTTTCAAGTTTCAAGGTGGCGTTGAGGAACTTACAGAGACTGGTAGATCAGGAATATTAGGACTCAGTAAATTTCCACAGACTCCGAGGGATTTCCAGAAGCAAATAGCGCTGACTCTGTTGGAGGTAGTAGATAATCGAATTCTCAGCAAATGGTATCTGCGAGAGGAATGGAAGGGGGAATATATATTGACCTGTGGGCTCTTTGTTGTTCCTAGCGTGCATGGGCTTGCCTTTGTTTCCATTACAACATACTAATACTTTGTTGGTTGAGGACCCTGTTCTGTAGGGTATTTAGCCTTGAACCTTGTACTACCATTTCCACTTCGTCCATTTCGATAGTCTGGTTCAGATTTCGAGACTATTGAGTTGGACATCAGAATATGTCTCACCTCCGATAAACAGTCTCAGAGGCATTACCCTGAACTTGATCTTTGAAAGTATCCGCCGATTCCGCTGTGCCGTGCTAGGACAGCGATACAGCTGTACTGTATTTACGCTTTAGATTTTTGATTTTTGAGATACTGGAAAATTGAATGGGGGCGAGAGAAACAAACCTTATATCCTCCCCTTGTAGATCTACTCTTGTACGGTTTTCATTGGAATTTTTTTTTTTTTTTTGGGCTCACTCAGGATCCTTTGGAGAAGCATATATCATGCTATCGGCTCAGCTCTTCAGTCTCGGATTCCTGCAGCCTTTCAAGAGTTCCTGTCTTGCCTTCCTTGACATTGGCGGTTTCAATACGGGCGGCGCTGGACTCGGAGCTCTAGCGACCTTCATCAACGCTTCACAGACACAGGGCGTGATTTTTTCTGTAGAACATTGCTGGAAGTATTTGCTTGCCTGTATGAACATAAACTGTTGCAGGCACCTGAGCGTAAAGAAACCTAGGCCATACCGGAATTGTCCAGGTTGCAACATCATAACCTTTTCGTACCTTTTACCTGGCCAATGTTCGGTTGCAGAAGATAATGGCTGTATTGATCTGGACCAGTTTCACCATCCCCCTCCATAAGCTTAGGGTCTGCTCCATTTGCCCGCGCACTTGAAGCATGCTCTCTGTTACTCCACGCACCAAATTTGAAGCGAGTAATTGCATACATACAGTGAACCACAAATCTCGGTTGACTTTTGAAAGGGAATTGCTAAAATTTATTGAATTCGAGTATACTGTGGGATAATATGAGCGGATATCAGAAGAGTCAAGCATATCTCCAAGATCCAGGCTCTGGTGGGGGATTTGCAGGCAATCAAGCTGCGGTTGGAAGGCAATTAAATGAATAGGAGCTATATTGTGCTGATGCACTCTATTTAAATGCTAGCAAGAACAGTGATAGGATAACGAGTAGCTCTAGAGCATGATGTAATTTAATGTTATTGCACATGCCTTGCTACAAACAGGTAAGAACAAACCTATGCTAAATCCGCAGAAAATTTACATATACTTACACATATAACTTAAGCATTCTAGTAAGGAATTTGAGCACACCCTAAGGTATTGAGTAACGGGACGTGTCATTTCTTTTCAACTTGACGAACATCACTTAAGAAGGCACCAGGTTTCAGGGTAACGAAGCTGCACAGCCCGTCGTAAACAAGATAGTCATTAATTTTATCCATGTAGTCTATGAACTTACATATATAACTTAAGCATTCTAGTAAGAAATTTGAAATATCAATAGAGTGTTTTCCGGCGAGGAAGGAGCTAACTTACAAGGAATATTGGAGGAAATGCAACTATCGATGACATTTGACATAGATTCAGCCCTTATCTGGTAAGACTTATGCACCTTGAGCCTATCACAACTTAGATAATTGCGGATGGATACCTTTTGATGCCTCAATTAATTTATGTGGTACAATAAACACCGCTTGTCGGAATGACCGGGGGGATGGTGCCATAATCGTCATTTTATCTTTGGATGGGAGCATGTATGGAAGGATTCGTGGTTGGGTATGAGGGGAGTTACATCAAACCTCATGACTTGATATCTCATCGGTATGTATGTACATATACCTACTTAAAGGGCACCCACTTGTTCTAACTGCAAGGACCACTAGATCTATGCGAGATGTTAACCGAGTCATTATTGGAGCGCGACTTTGCACTACGAGGGGCTTGTGCCAACCAAGACTAAGAATTACCTATGGGCCCACATATAAAATCGGGCTTGGCGCACATTGCACCGGTCAGAGTCATCGTGTTAAGGTACTTCGTCAGAGATCCACTCTTGTCCTTCTGCAAAGAAAGTGTTATGATTTCTGAAGAACAACCGATGATGAGGAAACTATGAACCTCAAGAACCTTATATACGAAAATCCCCCATTTCTGCCAAGCCCGTACAAAATACCCATTCCAGTAACTGCATGATCGAGCACCTGGAAACATTTGTCTCTAAAAAAAGAAACGGAGGGGGTACAGAAAAAAGAGTTACATATCTATACCCCTTAAAACAAGTTTCTGGTCCGCATGGCCAAGCTGTTTCAATGTGATTATGTTGTAGTCGTCCTCGTATAATGCATATAAGAAGTTAGGCCGGGGGTCCTGAACTGCTTTTGAATGGTGACGAAAGTCGATGATTACCCACTCCTTTAGAGGAATTACAGCATAGGCCCCATCCTCGATAAACCTTTTGGCATGCTGTTTCATACGATCCCCTTCCCGCAACAGCTCAATTCCCCAATTCAAATCCCCGTTGACATAGAAGTCCAAATACCCAACAGAACTGAAAATAGCTCCAACGTCTGCACTGACTGTTGCATGGTGAGGAACAGCGGTTGTTGCTGCCTTATACCATCCCATCTGCCAGGTTCTTTCCAGAAACCGGGACGTCTGCCCGAGACCTAGTGATGTTTGTAGCATAGATGGATCCATCCGTTCGATAGTTCTGATTAGAAATTCTTGGAATGATATTGATTCTGATCTTAAGGTGCCACCAGGAGCAGTAAACAGCAGATGGATTAAGATCATCTGCATGATGGGAGCACTAAATTGGAATTTATTATCGACTATCGTCAAGATTCCTGATCGTACTAAGTTATATGTAGCTGGTTCGGTGATTGGGTCCACACTAACGCAGGACTCGGCATCATAGAGGAGCAGAATTCTTCGCAGAAGCTCGGTTTCTGTAGGGCTGGGATTCCAGTTCTGAATCCAATGAAATGCGCGAGTTTTAGTTAGGTTTCTCTTGAAGTCTGCTGAGGTAAGGTCACGTAACATAGTCACCGTGGCCGCAGGCCCATCACGATAATTGTGGCATAGATATCTTAATGTAGTGCGGCAAAGACCTGCATGCCCGCCGGTTAAGCTAAAAATCGCATCTTGAACAGATTGCGGGATTTCAAAGTTGGGACTGCCTATGGTATGCCGATGTTCCACAAATCTTTCCACAAGCTCGTTAAATTCATCCCTTCTTAGGCGGAGTGCGTCCAGTCCAAGAGTGTAAAGGAAACTGATTGGGCTTATTTGTTGGATCATTAATGGGTTATACGAGGCCAGTAGAATGATGCGGAGAAAGGCATTCTTCTTGGTGTCAGACATCAATCCTTTCAACCTACCCCAAAAAAAAGGAGCAGCATTGCCGTAGATTACTTGTGCCTCGTCGATGATGATGCTCAAGCTCATGGAATCTTCACTGGCTGAAATTTCATCCCAGGTGTACCCGATCTGCCTATGCCAGAAATGTTAGAAGGGTTCTTTATTAAAGAGAGCATCTTCTCCCTGAATACCAGCAAGTAAGATATAATATGCCCTGTGACCCTGTGAAATGAGGCTGTCTCTGATCCATTGTCCAAGTGTGCTTTTGCCTGAATATGGTGGGCTGCGTATCAGAACAAAACGATAGTCCATCATATATTGTTCGATGAACTTCATCCGGTCAGGTGATATTATCACCATACTGTCCGGCCCTTCATCTGAATCGGAAGGATAAGAGAGGGGTTGCGTAGAAACATAGCGCACTAAATCATGTTAGTATTGCTTGTCAAGAGATGAGGATTTTGATGTGCATCCTCATGCCATGAAGGAAAGAAAGACAGAGGGAGGTAACGCTTCCTCAGAGGTAAATAAGTGTTACTTACCAGCACTAGTCGCTTTAACGACGACAGTACATTAGCAAATATGCATACTTAAGAAGGAAATGAGTCTCACTTACCAGGCTCAGGAGTCCTAATGATGATATGAACGCACGCTTCTTGAGGAGGGTCATTTTTGAAAATGCCATCAATTTTGACCATCGGATTCAGCATAGTGTTGCTATCCAGGTCCGAGTCTGTAACCATGTTGGGTTTATTCTATTTCCAGAGTTTAAGATCAGGTGCACGCATGTCCTTTAAACTGCTTGGCCCTTCGATGATAATGAGCTGCTTCAGGTACGAAACAGTTTCCTATCTGTCGAATCTAACTTCAAAAACTTCATTGAATGAATCCCCATGAACCAGACAGAAAAGGGAGACGAGATCGGACATTGTGTTACAGGGTAGCAGAAGAGTTGGATGCAAACTTGGGTTTGGATGTTCGCGGTGAGTGGGGAGTTGGGGAGAGGGGTGGGTTGTCACACTAGGCTCATGCCAAGCCTCTATGTGCTAACTGGTACTCTATAGTTGGTAGGTGTTAGTCGGGTACCTAGGTGTGGCCTTTTGCATCGCTCTTTTCCAGTCCACACGCTTGCTCTTCGGTCATGTTTCGGTCTATGTTTCGCTGTTGCTCCACTCGGAACAGTTAAATCAGTTGAGTTCACAACCATCTTTGTCGTTAGGCGTGCGAAGAATCCTGTGTTGTTTCTTGAGATAAAGGCCACGGGACATATCCACCAACTATCACAACGTAGTGCAGCAGATCTACAGATGCAGGATCAATTTTTTTATTTGTTTCAGATTCCAATCTTTAATGGATTACCTGCCTTGGGACCAAGAGTCTCCGTTTATAGGTTTAATAAGTCGACGAATGAACTCGATCCGGCCCCAATAATCAACACTGGAACCAGACTCGTGGATGTGGCGCCAGCAGACCGGTGGAATATCGACATAATGTCGACAGAGGGGGAGCAGCAGCTTAGGGATATTGTCGGTCAAGTTAAGGCAATGTGGAGTGAAATTAGATGAGGTTAGTTGGTGGACAACCAGATGTTGAGAACTGGACTGCGTGAACATAACTAAAAGTTTGTTTTCGGACATGATGGATTAGTTTTCTTTTGAATTAGGTTTCATGGGTTGGAGGTGTTTCTCCGTAGTTTCGACTACGTCGTCAGAGATATCGCACCCTCTTTCCCTCATTACCTCTTCCTTTTCTTTCAGAAAAAGGAGGACTTAATCTTGAACCTTGGACGAACTGTATAAGAAAGGGAAAGTCATCACTTTCATTCCCTGGACGTTGTCACTATGGGTTTCAGGGGGAAGGTTGGAAAAAGGAGAGATATTTGTAGTGTTATCATCTAATACAACGTCGGAGTTTGTGTTTTTACGGTCGTGAGTTTAGATTAATTTCTTTGTGATATTTCCTAATCTGTTTCTCCGACCCGAGGTTAGCTTACGGTAGTCCGGTTGGCACAAGCCTCAACCAGACTAATCTAATCTCGGGTCGGTAGGATTAGTTTATGTTTAGGGGGACAAGCCCACTGACGTTGCTCGGATTAAGTATATAATAGAGGGAATAAATATTAAGTTGGGTTTTTGTACCTGGTACCTTTTCGTGCAACTTGTAGCCTCAAAAAGGAAGGTGGTCAGAAGACCAAAGCTAGCTGAGGATCCCAGCAAAGTGCAACATCGCAGGACGATCACTCTCCATCCAAGAGTCACCCATATCCTGAAACGGGTCTTGAGGACACAGTTGAGGTGCGTACGCTCTGTTGGCTGCTGGGTCCTGACTCTGGAAATAGAAGATGGCGCTCGAAGATGAACTAGAAGATGAAATTAACAAACCGGGGGTTGTCAATGGCGGTATGGGCGACTCAGGAGTTATGAAGGAACTGTTAGTAAAGCAACAAGAAAAGACAAAAGAGCTGGAGGAGCGATTGGAGCAGATGATACAGGATTGGAGCAAGGAAAAGATTGAGCTGCAGAAGGAGCTGGAGGGGGCGAAAGAGGCACATCAGAAGGATTTGGCGGAAAGGAATGAGAGACAAGCAAAAGTGGAAGATGAAAAGCGGCAGTTGAGTGAACAGTACAAGAACCTCCTCAACAAGGTCTCAACCCTAAAGGAGCGAATGGGAAAGAAGTTAGAGGCTGATGCGGTGAGTTCCTATCGGCCGAGAGGGCACATAGGTACCGTCCCAGGTCTTTCGGCTAAAGATGCAGATATATAGGTTGCATTAGCGGAGGCACGGAGCACAGCTTCTGAATTGGAGAAGCAAAATATGCTTCTCACTAACCAACTGGACGAACTGCGGACTGAGTACCGGAAGCTTAATGAGGAATCGACAGATGTTACCAGGGAAGCAGCTAATCTGCGAAATCGGCTCAATCTATCTCAACAAAATTGGGTGAAAGAGAGGGCAGAGCTGATTTCCCAGGAGAATCACCTTCATGAGGAGTATGCGACTACAAGGCAAGCTATGCAGGACTGGGAAGTTATTGCCATGGAGGAGAGGTCGATGCGAGAATCATTGGCAGACCGAGTCGTGGAATTAGAGGAGCAACTTACGGCATTCAAGACGGGTTATGAGAAGGCCATCTCAGAGAGAGATCGAGAGACTGCTACGATTGATGGACTGCAACGAGCGCTACGGGAGATACAAGAAGGTATTATGGGTTTGCATAGTAGAGTGTTGAAGAACCCTACTAACACTTATGTAGCACGTAAGATAGAGTTAAGGGAGATCACCGAGAATATGCAGGGTAGTATTGACCATTTAATGGAGAAGTCTCAAACGATGGAGCAACGTGCTATAGAGGCAGAAGCTCAACTGTTGAAATCCCAAGATGACCTCGAACGTTTCCAGCAATTTGAGAAGGAGGTCAAGGAAAAAAACCTTCTTATAGGAAAATTAAGACATGAAGCTGTTACCTTAAATGACCACCTAACGAAAGCCTTACGGATGCTCAAAAAGGGAAATGCCAGCGACAATGTAGATAAGTATGTTTAATGCTCCGGCACAAAGGTTGTTATTTATGCTAACTCCTTATTAGACAGCTCGTGAGCAACGTTTTCCTTTCTTTCTTAAGCATACAGCGAGGAGATGCAAAGAAATTTGAGGTGCTACAGTTGATTGCATCAGTCCTGGACTGGAATGATGGTACGCACACTCCGATACTTTCGAATCCAAGGCCTTTGAGCGATACCCCTGACAGATGAATTAGAACAACGAGAAAGAGCTGGATTGGCTCGGCCTGGTACCTCCTCAACTCAGAGTACCTTACCAACCCCTCAGGGGTCCTTCAGCAGGGCTTCCTCGCCATTAATACCCTATCACAGAACTCCAAGCACCCCAAATATGAGCGATCCATACGAGGGAAATAGGGAGGTAAGGAGTCCACAAAGCCAAAGTTCCCCTTAAGCATTCCTTACCTGATGAAAATCGTGTCTAGCTGTGGTCAAGTGTGTTAGACTCACCACAAAACCCCAGTTTGAATGCAAAGCCGTTCTGAGAAACATGACTTCCGTTGTTAATATTTTAGAGGTACTTATATCCAGCTAAAGCGAGGAGTTCAATGGGAAGTTTCATCATACAAGGATAAACGCGTTCTACTAGCGGTCTTCCGATACTCAAAATCAGGGTAATACGCAAACATAAATTCCAATAACCAAAACCTTACATGCAACCAGACTACAAACCACATGTCTACCGTGCCAATCAGGCTAATGTCTATCCACTTCTCATGCCATATGCCTCTTGGCATGTAAAAGCATAAGAAGGTATAACGCAAATGAAATACCCTTCACTAAGCCCGTGTCTCTAGTCTATAATCCCAACCCATATGAAAACCCAAATATCCCCTTCTGTTCTCTATCTTACTATGTCTTGTTCGCGATAGCGGCTATGCCTCTCTTGAGCATATTATCTCTCGATGGGCCGACACCAACATAATCAACTGGCACACCAAGGAAGTTTTCAATGTAGTCGACATAGTCCCGGGCAGCCTTGGGGAGGTCGTAAAAGGAGGTTGCATTGGCAGTCGTCTTTCCTGGCCAGCCGGGCATGGTATGGTATACTGGCTCCACTTTCTCCAATATCGAGAGATCAGCCGGGAAAGAGTCGAACTCAATACCGTCAATCTTGTAGGCAATTGCAATCTTGAGCTCTTCCAGGCCGTCAAGAATATCGAGCTTGGTGAGATTAATGCTAGTGTAGTAGTTGATGGAGTGAGAGTATCTGGCAACGACTAAGTCGAGCCACCCACAGCGGCGTTTTCGTCCAGTAGTGACACCCCATTCTCGGCCCACACTTTGGAGATGCTCTCCAATTTCCTACGTCTCCCAAGTGTTAGTTCTCTCGTGTGACAGTATTGGGCTTCTATATAACCTATGCCATTACTTACGTTGAGCTGTTCTGTGACAAAGGGACCAGCGCCAACCCTGGTAGTGTAAGCTTTCACAACACCAATTACACTCTTGAGGTTGAATGGAGAAATGGCCAGGCCTGTCAAAACACCACCAATGCCCGTGTTGGAGCTGGTAACGTATGGGTATGTTCCGTAATCAATGTCCAGCATCAATGCATTAGCGCCCTCAACCAAGATTCTGGCATTTTTTTTTTGGGCGTCGGCAATGAACACGACGGCATCAATAACGAATGGGCGCAATTTCTCGGTATATTTCTTTATATGAAAGTTAGAAGCTACTTGGCTAGAAGATGAGGCACGACGAGTCTATTCTACGAACCTTGTAACGCTCCAACTCCTCCGCCTCGTCATACTCCAAAAGATCTCCAAACCGCTTTTTGTATCCGTGAGCAAGGGTTCTGAATCGCTTCTCAAACTCTGGCCAGTTGAAGAGATCGTAAATTCTTATACCGCTACGGGCAGCCTTCGTAGAGTAAGTTGGGCCAATACCCTTGCGAGTCGTGCCAATATTTTGAGCACCGAGCTCAACCTCCTCAAGCCCGTCAACCAATTGATGTAGGTCGAAGACAAGGTGTGCTCGGTCGGAGATGTAGATGCGGTCCTCCGTGCTGAGGCCCTTCTTCTGGGCGTTTTCGAGCTCCTGGAAAAAAGACGGAACATGGACCACACACCCCGAGCCAATAAGGTTGACACACTTCGGGTTCACGAGGCCTGTCCGAGATATGGAATGTAAGTTAATTATTTCCCTTTGAACAAACCAACCCAATAAGCTATTTAGAAAATGAGAGATAGGACGAATCACCTGAAGGTAAAATGTGGAAATCATACGTAACACCGTTGGCGACAATCGTATGCCCTGCGTTATTTCCACCAGCACAACGAGCACAGATGTCGATGGAGTCACAGAGAATGTCCACCAATTTCCCCTTGCCTTCATCACCCCAGATAGCACCCAGGACTACTGTTGTGGGCATATTGGCTGCCTTCTCTGGTGTAGAAGGGCAGTATTGGGTTAATATGCCTCCTTTGCCTTGTTTGCCTTGTTTGCCTTTGTCTTGTGCGTAAGAAGAGTTGCAAGCAGTTAAGCAATTGCTGTCGCACCGAAGCGGGGAGAAGGAGAAGCTTCCACTAGAGTATAATATTCACCAGCTTCAATTACAAACAGGACCTTGACGGTTGAGAAAATTTCGGCCCCGCACTTAAACACATACAGAATAGGTTACTTAGGTAGATCACAAAAAGGATCGCAATACGATACAATGACCTAAGACTCAACTGGATTAGGCCAACCGTATAATTTGGACAGGTAGCGTACCTAGGAGCTGCAAGTGTTGACACCCTCTGAATCTATGTATGTGTGATTGTGTGATTACTCCGTATTTTAATTGTAGGCGTCATGGTATTTGTTCTCTTAGGACCAAAGAGATATGCAGATAATATATCATAATAATAATAGGAGTTGTTGACGGTCGACAGCGGGCCTCTACGAGGTGTTGTGCCAATCACTAGACAGCGGGTTATCTTGCATGAGCTCGATCTGAAGGTTGGCTTGGCAAAACATCTTAGAAGCTACATTCTCCAGCCGATTCTCGAAACAACATATGAATGCACGATGGATCAGACTGTGAACCAGCGCACCTTACTGTTGCTTGGTATGAAAGGCCCATATGTTTACTGGATCTCACACTAAATTTCCTCCAGACCGGGTGAGTAACGATATTTTGACACTTAACAAGCGGTTTGAGAATATCATAACCCTGGCGCCGGTAAAGTGGTGCCCACTCAGATGCACTAATAAGTGACGCTGACTGAGTGTCTCCACTAGATCGATGGTAAAGACAAGAATGTGACCGCTTCCGAGGTCTTTCAGATTGAGGTACACGCAACTGCAATGGTACAAACTCAGCCTTCTCTCGGTGATCTATGCTAATTCTCACTAGATTCGCGCTGCCGAAGACCTTCTAGCCCTCACAAGGTCTCTGAAAGAAGCTTGGTTATTTGGCCAGCTGGGAACCACCGTAAATGCAGAGAGGCCAGGGACCGATGCCAACGCAAAGGAGGTATCCCAAGCATTATTGGCGTGGTATAAGAAGTCCGTCTCTACTTAAGATACTGCTATGATGGAAAAAAGTATCGGGGACTCTCCACTGGCTCGGGCTTGAGAGAAGCAAAGGGATGTGGATAGAGATTTATGGGGTTTCACAACGTGAGCAAATTCCGGAGTCCAAACGAGGACTAAATTTTTTTAGCACGGCAATTTGCCACAGCTGTCCTCTAAATTCTGGACCCTGTGATGCCTATGGATGAGTCTTTACTATAGTATTGCGCCGGGAAACCCAAAGCTCGTGAAATAACCATGGTATTGTCCGTCCCAGAGACAAGCCGTCCCCGGTAATGCCAAAATTCATTCTTAGTCTTGAGAGATGTATAACACTGTGAAGAAAATCAGTCAGGACCGCCCAAGCCTGAAGATACCAGTTAAAAGCCTCTTACCATTATTCCCCCGAATGAAAACGTCCCCATATTTGTGCTTCAATTGCCCACCAACATATTCCTCCGTCTTCTCAAGGGCGATATTCATATAGCCATCAACAGATTGGAGTTCGCCTATATTCATTCTCATCAGCCTTCTCACTCTCACTTAACCAGCTGCGGTACACTGACCTCGATACTCAACTCCCGAATTCAGTTTCACGGTAATTGAAGCCCCAATAATCTCACTGAGAAATCCCGAGGGATCCTTGCTGTCATCGGCAGTAGCCACACCAGTCTCTGACATCTTGTGGGAGAAGTTTGTGTGATGCAGGGTATGTAGGGCTGCTTGTGAAGTTTGCAGACGTTGGTTCATTTTGGGGCGGTCACATCCAAGCTTTCTTAGCGCTATATGCGACGTGCACAACCCTGCAAACCTCCACGGCTCCAGTGGTATCAGCTCACAAATGTCGACGACAGGTACGAAGCTGGCTGCCGGAGGCGAATACGTGCTTGTTGGATCCGAGTTCAGCCTTTACACGGCAAAGTAGGTTACATCCTCAAGTCCAGTACGTAAAATAGTCAATGGGCTTTCGCTGATAATAGAATAGGGTGAGGGCATATCTGAAATGGAAGAGCATTCCGTTCAAGGAAAGTAGGTATAGGCCTGCTGATAGAACATATCAGGGCTATGCGCAAATCTCCTAACGCGAAATCGTTCCACCAGTGTTGGGCTCGGACAGTGTTTGGAAGACTGTCATACAAGGAATGGCGAAGGCAAACCAGATACCCGTTCTTCTCATCCCCCAGAATTCCGAGCCCTCTGGCTACAAAGTGATTCAAGATACCAAAGATATCATTGACTATATCGAAAAAACGCATCCACCTTCACCAGCCAATGGAGTTGGTCTTGCCGCACATCCCGTAGTGCCAGTGACACCCAAGCGAGCATTTGCAAGCATGGTGTTCGAATTGCTAGCTGACGAATGGCTGGTTGTACAGGCTATGTACTGGAGATGGGGGCCGGGTATCTATGAGAAACAGGAGAAATTTCTTGCACTCGATTTTGGGAGTGTTTCGAGTGGCGGAGATGATGATTTTGACAAGATGTTATCCTTAGGTGCGAAGGTATGCCAAGTTTGCAGCCGTCAACTTCACAGAATCAGAGCTGATTTTTCAAAGCGGGGGTCTAGGTTCAAAGGGTTTTGTACGGGCTTCGGGATTACAACTACAACTTCGCCTGTGCTTGAGAAACAATTCCACCGTCTCCTTAGCCTCATGACCTCCCATTTTAGAAAATACCCATATCTGCTTGGAAATGAAATTACTTTGGCAGACATCGCTTTCATAGGTAGCTTTGCTTGTCACTTGGGCCGTGACCCTGTACCTTGCTACATCATCAAGTCCGAAGCTCCGTTGGTTTATAATTGGATCGAGCGCACTATGTGCCATTCGCAGTGGGCAAGCAGGGACAATGTCCGGTTTGACGAAAATTGGAAATCTTTGGTACATACATATGGGAGCCCGAAGAAAGGAGCCAACCCACCAAGTCTGGGACAGGATGATACTCCGGAATCCTCGCTCAAAATTGCGAGCTTTCTCTTGAGTGAATATATGCCAATCCTCAAGGATACGTTGAATCACACTACAGAATACATATCTAAGCGTACTGGACTAGAGACGGCTCTGCTGGAGTTACCCCGTTGGATTGGTACACATAAATTCAAGCTTCATGCGGATGGTACCGAGGTGGAGGACGACAGGGCAGTGCAGGTTCACGCAGCATGGATGTTCCAGCGAGTTATTGATCGGACATATAAGACGGCTGAGCAATGTCAAGCAGCTGACAGCTGGTTGGATTGTGTAGGTGGTCAGGAGCTTGTCAGTACTTGGAGAGGATGCGTTGAGGACTGGCAGAAGGGCGGATGGAAGGTTGGGCGGTCCCAGAATAGACTCATTGCACGGAAGATGCGGGGCAGAGCAAGGCTCTAGAGTAGATTCGAGAACAACATGTTGGGTTCCTCGCATAGCTGTGCATGTAGGGGGAGGCTCAAACACAAATCGTAATCTGGTTCACCAATCACTGTGGATATATTCCTGGTCTGGGAAGGACTACATTGATAGTTGCATATCTCAAATGAGAGAAATAATTGATGTGAGTAATATTAACACGTTGGGACTACAATTCCCCGAAATTTACTCCGTAAACCAGCTAAACACCGACATGGGCCCATGAAACACCAATTACCTCCATGAAAACCAGCTGGTGGTCGGTAGACCTATATTCAACGAGGAAATAAGATGAGTATTACATAAACAAAACGCGTGTTTCAGCCTCACTGTACTTGTACTTCTGTGCTTCCTAAACTTTCATACATCTAACGGATGATGTAATTCCTTCCCTTGCATTTTAGAACCTCACTGTTTACAATCTCTTCAAGACCACCTATACACAAAACCCTCTCAAGCTGTGACAATGGCGGCCCCCGTAACTGCTTACCCGAATTCTGATTTACATTCATTGCCTATACACTCCAGGCCCACTTCGACACCATCACCAACCGAGCAACAAGCTACAGAGCAGCAACTTGTAGGCACTGTTTACAACGCTCCATCCTACGGCTCCTTCCCCCCCCAGCAGAACGCGGCCAACCCCCCACCACCCCACGGCAGCAGCTGTCGCTCCCCCGACGTCCCCAATGCCCCCCCAACTCACCACCAACAGAACCTCCTACACCCCTCCTCTGCCCGCAACCGCCGCCGCAGCGGCCCCAACGAGACCCTCATCTCCCTCTCCTCTGCCGCGTCCAAAATCGGCCCCCAACGTACCACAAAGAACGTGCAAAAGCTTAAGATTCTTCCCTCCCCAGACCAACCCGACGAGGAGAGCGGGCGGGAAGTCTACAGCCAAGTCACCCGAATAAAAGACACTACCGCACGGCGGGATGCAGAGCGGTTGGGGAAAGCCGAGCGTGCGCATTTACCCAGGGTCACGGCGTATTGTACGGCGAATGCGTATAATATGGATGGGTTGATGAGGTATTTCAAGGCGAGGACTATGACGAGGGGCGCACAGCCGAGGCAGTTTGATGAGTGTATTTATACACCATATTCGTATAGGCCGGTTCAGGAGACGAGAGAAGGGCTGCATTTTGGGGGTGGGGGGGAGGAGGTACGGGAGAGTCTGATTGATCTAAGAGACTCGGAGAGGCCAGCATCGATACAAACTGAGCCTATAAACGAGGCTTGGAGGGGCGAGTCTATGGTTATCCCTGAGAGAGACATTAATTCCGATGAGGACGATAGGCGTTCGGTATTAAGCCTCGTGAAAGATCAACCCACTCATCAATCAGAAGTCTTCCTCTTCAACTACGGAGTAGTGGTAATATGGGGTATGACTGTGACCGAGGAGAAGCGGTTTTTGAAAGAAATTGCTAGGTTCGAGACGGAGAAGCTGTCGGATGATGACGTGCAGGTGGAGAATTTTAATTATTATATTACGAATTCCTATCAACCGAGAATTTATAATGACTTCATCACGTTGAAAGATGGGAGGAATTATATGGTGAAAGTGGCAATTAGCCATGCTATTGCGCAGTCTGTGAAGGTTCGTATACCTTGAGGTGGGGGGGAATATCATCAGGCCAAATAACTAACCACACCCAAAGATCTCTCTTTTCGAAGACCTCGTCGAAAACACCATCGAAGAAACCAAAGGCATCCCTCAAGAAATCGCCACTACGGGCAAAGTCCGCATGGGTCGGCGCACCATCATGATGCACATCGGCGAGCTATTCATCCTCCGCATCAATATAAACTTGCAAGGAAGTGTCCTGGATAGCCCGGAGTTGATGTGGAGTGAGCCGGAGCTGGAGCCACTGTACGCCGCGGCAAGGAGCTATTTGGAGATTAATCAGAGAGTATCATTGTTGAATCAAAGGTTGGATGTTATTGGGGATTTGGTGAGTGGAGTTGAGCTGCAGGGGGTTTAGTTGGCTAATGTGGGCGGGGGGTTAGTTACAAATGTTAAAGGAACAACTGTCGCATGCGCATGGGGAGTATTTGGAGTGGATTGGTGAGTGACCCCTTGACTTTATACACAGAGTTAGAGTGGGTCATATGGCTAACTCTATACGTAACTCAGTCATCATCCTCATCGCGGCGGAGATTTTCGTGGGGCTGATAAACATTGCCGTCGACATCCTCGCTGAGGGTAACGAGTAACACGAGCCTAGCCCCTCCTAGCATCAAAATCTCCATCCCCCCTCGCCAGCCGAACTAGTCTGTGTGTCTCTGTGTCTTTCTCTCTCTGTGTGTGTTTGTGTGTGTTCTCAGCAGCATGTTAATCTACCAAGTTATTTATTTTCGCATAACCCAGGGCGTCGAGTGTGTGGTTTTTCCTTTTTTAAAAAAAAATAATTTTGTATTGGGTATTGCGCTGGAAAATGGATTGTAATATGTGCTTCCTTCTTTTTTTCTTTTCCTTTTTTCCTTTCATGCCTTTGCATCGTTGAACTGTATTGTCGCTTTGGTTCCGATTATGTAAGGTAAGGCTCCTTTAGACTTATGATTGAATATGACTATATCCAGGTGTATTGTATTTGCTAAGAAAGCAATCACTTGAATACTGCTTTTTCAAGTACCGCAGTATCTAGAGATTAATGAAATTATGGGTAAAAGATAATTTCAGTTTGGGCATTTACGACCCCGTCGCTGTGTGATTGCATTATATTACTAGTGGCCTGCTGCCATGTATAATATTGATGATACTGATATATATTTCCTTTCTAATTTCGCCAATACACAGGTTCTGTTTCCCTCCTTATTCATCGAGTATGCGACCCATAGTTATATACTACAGCATAACCTCCAAGCAGGTACTCTTCTCACAGCCTCCCATTAGATCTTTAATCCCTTATAATGGCTATTCAAAATTGCCACGCATTTCTCCAACCCTCCCAACCACGCCTCCAGTTCCTTCTTGACCGCCTCCTGGTCATCACCAAGCTTCTTATAGAACGCATCTCTATACGGGCATGCCTTCATAGCGAGGGTAAAGATTGGACGGATCATAATCCCATGGTGCTTCTTGAGAGTGGATTCGTAGGCTGTGGTGAAGGAGTTGGCGAGTTCTTCAGTGCTATTGGTGTGGCTGTTGCGTAGGGCTTGCGCGGTGAAGTCTAGTCCTCTATAGGGAGAGGGGTGTTAACATTGAGTTAAGCTGAGGGGAGGAATGATACACCAGCAATTCCCCGAGAGGTGGAAATGGTATGGTGAGGTGCAATACCGGTTCAACCAAAGCAAACCCTCCGTTGCTACCTTCTTCTTCTCCGCCTGCTCCGCGGTAGTAAGTGATTGCAGAGTCTCAGATGCACTTGGGGCAGCGAGTTGCCTGTCACGGATTTTCTAGAAAACGATGATAAGCACTCTCTCTTCCTTCTCTTCCTTTTTCCCCTTCCTCCTTTATACATACCTTGATGTTTCCCGACATATCACTCTTCACCGGCGCGAAAGCCGTCGACCCGAGGATATCTGCATCCTCCCATATCATTAGTCTGCATTTCTCTGCATTTTAGACAAATAAACGACCTTACCAAACAGTTGCACAACTCCTTCCGCCGCTTCAAGGAACTGCGAGGTGTTAATGCCACCATTCGTTTCGATATCGACGTCCTTGAAGCTGCGTCTTCCGTCAAAAAAGGTGGCCATTGTGGTTTAAAGTACTTCGGGTAAAGTATGTAAATAAAAATGGGTGAATTTGGTAGTCAATTGGTAGTCGTTATGTTGTAGGCGCTTTGTGTCCTTACAGCTCTAGTTTACAGCTCTCCTTAAAATAGACCCTTTAAAGTAAGTTCAATTCACAAGATTCTTGGCAAAGATACCTATCCAATTACCATTTGCTACAGCATTTTATAAATAGTGGCGTATAAATTACAAATGTCTGATTACAGAGTATTAAGTAACATTTCCGAAATGTTTCGGATGCAAACGCTTTCCATGGCTCTCATGATGGAGTTGATGCTCAGTGTTTGACATATAAGTAGAACTTCGCATCGATTTGTAAGCCGGAATCCGTGTCATTCATTTCAGTAGTTGTTTCCTTACGTATTTTATAGTTATTTTGGTCGTTATATATTGCTCGTTTTTGATAAGATATACAGTACAACAGATTTTCACTGCGGTCATCAGTTTCTTGATGTCCAAAGTGTTGTTAGATTGTTTTCACGCATGCATGCTCTTGACCATAGCTATTTCATGCCTTTCGGTTGGTTAAGGGATATATCAAGGCCTTTTATGGGCATCAGCTCTTCCACACATTTGTATATTCCACAGTAACTATTGATGATCACAAAGGACTATTTCCACTATCTTACCTTACCCTCAACTCTCTGTAATTCCAATCCAACCTATAGGAGCAGAGCGTATAGATATAGTGCTATAATTTCACAACCATGCTGCTTCAGTGTGAGAAAGTTCTTTTCCTGCGCTTGTTCGACACCCAATACATGCTCTTTAATCCTTACTTGCTCTTCATCGACCCTAGATACATGCTCCTGGAGCTTTTTCTGCTCTAGATCGACACCAGCAACTCGCTCGTTGAGCTCATTGGATTGTTGCTGATATTCTAGTCTGAGCTCCGCCATTTTCGCCTCCATATTCCTTGATGCATTTGGGCATGACAGTTATACTCTCTTCATTGGAGATCCGTTGCAGTCCCGGCCTCCTGGCAGTTAATTGCTCATTGTATTGATTCCGCTGCTGATCACCTGTACCCCTGGGAGTCCACACCTTCACCAATCGATTTGTTACCAACTCGGTATTGATGGCAGATACAATAGACTAGGTAGTAGGCCCCAATTTCTGGGCCCAACGTGTTAAGTTTGGACCCGGAGAAGGTCTCCTCCATATGACCTGTTGTGAATAACTCTCGCTAGTACCTATGAAGGGTCACGGGAGTAAGCAACCAAAAGAAGGCAATTGGGAATGCAGGGAGTAATGCAGGGATCCCTAATCGGGGCAATTGGGAAAAGACTGCGAAGGATAAAAGAGCCGGAAAGTACACAGGAAAACATCTCTGAGGAAGAGAACACAAGGACCATAGCAAATAAGTCTATAGCGATACCTTTGATAGCTCTCCACTTTGAATATACACACACTCTTCTCTCTCAAGATTCCTCGCTCATATAACCTCGTAATCTTACATGACCGTCATCCCAACATTTCTGCAGGGCTCTGGTGAATGCCTGGCGGCCTTGGGCTGAGACCAGTGGGGTGTTTGGGTCCAGTAAGCCATCGATTGCCAGCTTTGTAAGATTACGAGGTATATGAGCGAGGAATCTTGAGAGAGAAGAGTTGTGTATATTCAAAGTGGAGAGCTATCAAAGGTATCGCTATAGACTTATTTGCTATGGTCCTTGTGTTCTGTCTCTTCTACATGAACGCAGTCTTTTGCTGCTTATATATACCGCCCTTATCCATCACTTTCCTGCTCGGGGATCCCTGCTAACCCTTGCTTGCCATCACTTTCCTTCTAGAGACTGGCGAGAGTATTTCCTACAAGCTTGTGTATCAGTTTTTCTATCGTGTCTTCCTGTAGATCTAAGCGCTCTAAACACACCCTCAGAGTAGGCTTAGACTCCCTAAGGTCGAACCGTTGTGGGTTTGGGAGTTCGCTGATTAGAGCGAGATTCGTAGGCACCGCAATAGTAGGTAGATACGAGTCCGTTGTATAAGTCTAGTAAGCGTCGATTGCCAGCTTGTATATCAGATTTGCTATCGTGTCTTCCTGTAATCTAAGCGCTCTAAACACACCCTCAGAGTAGGCCTAGACTCCTTAAGGTCGAACCGTTGTGGGTTTGTAGTCAGTTCGCGCGATTCGTAGGCATTGCAATAGTGGGTAGATACGAGTCCGCTGTATATAAGTACTAAAATCTACATATCATATCTGCTCACAAGCCTTAAACCACAAGGTACTAACCTGAGTTCGACCCACAGTGCCTACTAACTAACACTCGATAAGTCCGCGGATACGGCTGGTGATGGCCTCTACGATAACTACGAGGGTCTGATCGAGACTAGGTGATGGCAATGCTGTGAGGCCAGTGTTTGATGCTGAATTGGCTGGAACCCCAAATACTGGTTCCAGCGACCAGTGTTTATGGAGAGTGTGTGTTGGCTGAGCAAGTGGTGCAGATAGTGATAGCAACGACTGCAAGACTGTACTAGGCTTTACCCTACTCACGTCTAGTAGAAAAGAGAGTATCAACACAGCCACACTAAGAGCAGGTGACTGGTAACCAGGAACCACAATTCAAATCCGGTCGCGCAAGAGGCCAAGGATGGTGAATGATAGTCTAGTTGTGTAAATGAATCCGCGGGATCATGAGCAACAAGCTCATGCGTACTGTAACAAGCCAGACGACTACTGTAAATCACCATTGACCGACAGTCATCCCACTCTTGCCTGGCGGGTGATGAAATTGAGAGTAAGACCTATTGCCAGATCCTCGATATGCGGTAGGTACTTTCTCTTACCGGCCCACAACACGATCTTTTGCTGTCCCCATTCCCTTCGTTCCACTGTACACTCATCTCCCTTTACACCCAATACTTGTAGTCTCCATGGTCTGATAGTCTTGTTTACCCTGAAGGATTCCCAAGCCTACCAAATCAACCCTTCCCCCCACCAGTTACCCTGAACTCATGGCGAGCTGCTCCCTGGCTCAATCAACTGCAGTCGAACTATTATAAACAAGGGCTACAACAACAGGCTCGCCACACTACTGTACAAGCACAAAATGCATCGAGACACTTCGGCAAATCAAACAAAGCACCGAATACCACCCAAAGGCTAAGCACACACCGCGAGCGGCGCCAACGCATTACCGGTAGAGAAGGCCGCGTCCAACAACCGGAGACTCACTTAGGCGAAAGGTTTTCTCGCTGTAGAAAAGAGTCATGGCAACTCTAAGCAGCGCTTGTAAAACCAGTACAGTAGGACTGAGTAGATCTCTGGGATTCGTAATAGTTTCAGTTGTTTCCCATTCTTGGATTGCAATATTTCGGGGGCTTGCTCGGACATCCTATGTTTTGTTTTCTACCCTATTCATTTATACTATTAATCTAGTATTCCCAACGAGACCTCCCGGTAGAGAACTCACCCTCTTAAATACCCTAAGTACCCTTACAAATGAATATTTGTGTTGTGTTGTGATGTGGTGTGTTATACGGATGTATGTTTGTTGTGTTACCAAACCACGACAACACCCAGATGGCGATACCCTTCATATACGAGAGATATCATTTGTAATTTGCCATCCCACCCAAATATGTCTAAGTAGACCTCCCTACATTTGCCCTGTTCTGGTAAAGTAATTATAATTAACTCAAAGTGGATAAAAGAAATGAGTACAGAATCAATGGTAGTACATAAGAACATCCCAACGAGTGAACTCAAGAACTGTACCGAACGTATCAATACTCACCGCCTTACTGACATCAGTACTCATGACTATCGACTTCAAGCCCAGGCGCATGCTCCTTGCAGTTTCGTCACCTCCTTTTGACTTTCTTAGTGGCTGGGTTGAATTTCGGATCATCTGCTAGGTTAATTAAAAAGGACATTGTTTTCCACCAGCATGTAATGTAATTGTTACTGGTCCCAAAGTAATTGAATGTAGTGATGTATATTGGTGGATATTGCTGGTGTTTATTTAGCTCAGTTTATTTACATAAGTACCTAGTCTTTGTCGCTAAAATAGTTGCTACTTAACTAGTGTATAATATAGCATTGCGTTGAAACGCGTCAAAAAAAAAAGAAATAAAAGGTTTGTTCCAGAACCCCCGTTAGGCGGGGCTGTTCGAAGCCGTTGACGATGGGTAACCGCCTGTGGCTGGTTTGCATGTACGCAGTGTGGCGTCGTAGTATTTCAAATTGAGACGCGAACTTTAAGACTTTCCCCGTTATGTAAGCGATAGTCGTCCTGACTTGAACTTAACGTTCAATTGTAGCTCTGTTTGCGCGAATCCCCACCATACTGAGCGGCCTCGACAGCGGATTCGGGCTCATCAGCAGCCATTCTTCGATATTCCACAATTACAAACACACCCCAGACGTAATATTCGCCGCTATTTAATGCGTCGCTAGCCCCTATTCTCTCTAGGCTAACTTCCCACCTTTCGATGGCGCCTGCACTCAACACCCACCGTAGGCCGTTCAACACCCGTGGCCGTGGTCGTGGCCGTGGGCGTCCTCGCCTATATGGCCGTGGAGGATCAATGATGGGCTCACGAACTAACTACAAACCTTCTACAAAACAGCAGTCAACCAATGGTATCGAACAGTCGTCGACGCCCTCTCGAAGAGGTAGAGGCCGGAAACCCATAAACGAGGAAAGGAGGATTTCCGGGCCGACATTCATAAGAGACATTTCTGCTATTATGGGTGATCCTACTGCCCAGGATACAAGCCGAGGGAGGAGCGGAGTTACCTGGAGTTTCACCCCGACCTCGATGTGGGGATGGTGTTACGAGTGATGAGTGCGGAAGATGTGGATGGGGTTACATATCAGCCACCTAACCTTCCTTCTACTGAGACCAACCAAAACACACAAGATACTTCTGTAGCATCTCAGCTGGAGGGTGCACACACGATGCTACCCATTCGAACAGCTTCCGATCCCCAACCCCCCCCCCGACCGTAGGCCTAGAGAATGCACCATTACTCTTTGACAGTGATGACCTCGTTGTTTCAGACTTACTTCCACCTCCAGTTACTCCAGCGAGCCGCCCCAGTAGATCAACTGCCGCCAGCGGCCGTCGAGGTGGGCCAGGACGGCCCCTAAGACACCCAAACCTCCGCCACTGAAACCACAAGCAGAGGTGTTAAATCTCCTGAAACCTTCATACCGGCTTCGGCCTAATCCCAACTTCTCTTTCAACCACGGCATCGCAAATTCCGTATCCTTTTCATCGACTTCTCAGCAAATTTCAGGGGCT
The DNA here is from genome assembly GCA_015179025.1 of Terfezia claveryi. NCBI lineage: Eukaryota > Fungi > Ascomycota > Pezizomycetes > Pezizales > Pezizaceae > Terfezia > Terfezia claveryi. The sequence continues at coordinate 196,367 of WHUX01000094.1, forward strand.
ATCGATGGGGTAATGCGCGCACCCATGCATCAGCAGCATCGTACCCCAAAGACTATGGCCAATGTCGGCTATCAAGAGAAGGAGTCTTGGTCGAGGCCAAAGAATATGATCAGGGATGTGGGTGGTTTTTATGGAGACGACCTGAGTACATCTGCTGTCATTATCAAAGGTGACAAGAAAGAAGACGGTTCTTCTACAGTCCCTGGTGTGGCCTTCGCAGGGGAAGGTTCAGGGTGGGTGTTGGCTTTGGTGCCGAAGGGGAAAGAGTTGAATACGATATGGACGAGCAAGGTTTGCACAACCCTCAATGCCATGCATTAAACATACTTTCTAATTTATTACAGATGATAAATGGCTCACCGAGCTCAATGCTAATCGTCGCCTGCTCGAGGTTGAGTCAATCTCACGAGAAATTTTTGAGATTACCATGACCAAAATTGAGAAAGAATGGTGTTCCCTGGAGAAGCAAATTCCAAAGAAACCGCCGGGCCCAAAACACCGCACCCCGGACATTCTCACAGGAATGGAAACGATGGGGATGAAGAGGGGGCAGAAGATAGTAAATGTGCTATCTGTGACGATGGTGAATGTGAAAACAGCAATGCTATTGTTTTCTGTGACGGATGCGACCTTGCCGTTCATCAGGGTAAGTTTGACATCCTCACAGTAAAGCTTTGAGAGTCCTAGAAGTAATCAGTTTTTTGCTAGATTGTTACGGAGTGCCTTACATTCCCGAAGGGCAATGGCTGTGCCGAAAGTGTTTGAATAGCCCGAGACAAGTTGTGGTATGTTTGATCATTTCCTGCGACGCTGCTTCTCTAATTATTCGTCTAGAATTGCATTCTGTGTCCCAACATGGATGGTGCCTTCAAACAAACAGTTACCAACGCCTGGGCGCACCTTCTTTGTGCTATGTGGATACCGGAGGTTGTTATTGGTAACCAATCGTTCATGGAGCCAATTGATGGCATTGAAGATATACCTAAGCAGAGATGGAAATTAGTATTAATCCCATATAAGCCGCATAATGAGTTTTAACTAATATGAAGCGTAGACTTGCTATATTTGCCGGCAACGAATGGGGGCCTGTATTCAATGCAGTAACAAGAACTGTTTTGTTGCTTTCCATGTCACTTGTGCTCGGAGGGCGAGACTGTTTCTGAAGATGAAGAGTTCCGGAGGTGGTCTGGAGTTCAATAATCTTAAAGGTTTTGTGACAGACATGTGCCCACAGACTGGCGACGGGAGAATGACGTTGAGAATGCAATCCTTGATGCTCAAGAATTTTATGCAGCCTCATTGTCTGATTCAATGTGGCGTGAAAGCCAGCTGTCTGGACTGGAGAAGGAGCCTGAATCTCAGCAATATGACCACCACGAGCTACTCCTGCGAACGGCGAATCTAGCAGCATGACAGTCATCAGCGGAGTGCATCAAGGCAGTCCTTCGGCTCTTGCCGGTGCCCGACGTAGGAAGACTCAGCTAGTGCAGAATAAAGTTGTTTGGAAATTACCCTCAGGAGCCCCTGTTATCCCACAAATAGTTTTCAATGCTGTTTGTGATTCAATTGCTAGGTTCGGAGTGCGCAAGCGCAAAGAATACGTTGCCGAAGTTTGCAAGTATTGGACACTCAAACGAGAGGCACGGCGAGGGGCGGCCTTGATTAAAAGGTTACAACTCCCAGAATCAAGCAGCGAACTGACGCGGAGAAACTGGAAAGCCATTAGTCAAGGCAGGAAGAAACTACTAGGGCGGGTGGCTTTTGCTACTGAGCTGAGGAGAGATGTTGAGCAATTGAGATTATTGGCTGATGAAGTTAAGAGCGGGAGAGGGAGAAATTGAGGATTGCTGGGATGATGCGGGACTACGTTGAGAAGGTGTATTTCCCAGAGGTGCCGCTGATACAGCCAATATTCGAAAAGCACAATCGTCTGTTCCCCCATCAGCTTACTGTAAGCATAAAGTTACTGACAAGAATATCCATTTAGGCTTGATAAAGGAGATCATTTCAAGTTAGGATTTAGCATCCTTGGGAGTCGTCTTCATGACAAGATATATTTTACCATAGATGCCTTCTATAATGATCTCACAGCCATGCTGCAATCGCGGCCGCTTGATCCGAAATTTGCCTACTCCTTCCCACCAGAATATGGTATAGCAGCACGAGCTTTAAACCCCTCATTGGTCGACTTCCTTCAACCGACGATGACGATAACACCAGCGATGTTCAAGCCCTGCGAACTGCGAACAGAATTCTGAAGATGATTGCGCCATTTGTGGAGAGGCTAAGAAGAAAGAAGACGACTTAAGGGCGAACCCATACGCAGTAGCAGCGAAGGAGCTTGAAGACCGTTTGGAGAAGGAAAGGGAAAGTCAGACAGGAAGCAGGACACCAATTTCTCAATAACGACAAATTTACTTGCGGATAAGATGGAAGTGGACGTTGATGTAAAGGACGAAACACGCTCTGACCAGGAGTGATGGTGGCCCTCTGCCAAAGAAGAATGAAGGAGGGCACAGGATGACGAGACAATGGATGTGGATGCTGAAGCGGACGAAGACCTAGACGCAGATGGAGAGTATGAAGTGGATGATATTTCCCTGCTGCAGCCATACCAGACGGCAGGACACAAATTCCACCGTTTTATATTCAGGTCAGCAAGGAGTGCAAGCTTCTATAACAAACGCAATTCTGACACTTTACTCGACATTGCTAATCATACCGTTCGAAACCCGAGTCTGTGGCTAACCCTGCTGTGTTGCTCAACTCAGCCGCAACAGTCACTGTTCCTTTCCTCAAGGGTCGCCCAGTTTGCTCAATCTCCAAATCCTAAGCGACTGCACCCTGTAGCTTTCCTACATTATCTGCTGCTCATTGGAATGGCAAACATCCGCCGTGGTATCTCCAAGAATTCGATCCTAAAGGCCTAGTCCTCCACGAAGAGAGGTGGCTAGGTAGGGATATTGCGAGAGAGTCTAGCCCATTAAGCGAGCTGAGTGAGGATGAAATGCTGGGCTTGTGGGTGAAGTTGGGGATGAAAACAACGCTGGCACGCTCGCCTACCCGGTTCACTACTCCGGTGCCTGCTGAAAATGGTAACTTGGGTATAGGGGTTATACAGGACAATACTTTGACGAGAGATATCCTCGAATCAAATAGGCCAGCCCGAGCAGAAAGTAGTTCACTCGGGCGCAGCAGACTATACAGGGGAAAATTCGTCGTGGGAGGTTTCGAGAAGGGGAGAGGAAAGGGTGTAGCATCACGAGGAGGAAGCCGTGCAGCGGAGATTGAAGTAGATGTGATGCCGAAGACTTTCAGGGAGCGGAAATTATAGACGATGTGGTGTCGTGATTGATGAGCAGCCGAGGACGGAGATGATAGACCCACCAAAAACACTTCTCCAGTGCCCAAACTGATTTAAAAGCTGACCTGCTGCAAAAGAAAACATAAGTACGGAGCTTGACCAAATTCCACCGCGGATGGTAATGGAATGACGACATGGACATTGATACACCCCAGCTGCCGTCTCTTCCAACTCAGCAATCTCCAGAAATATACACAGACACTCGAACTCTTCTCTATCGCCCTGACCTCAGTCGTCGCAGATTTTGACTCTAGCCCCTCTCCAATCCGCCCACCGTCTATCACAGCGAGACCAATCTCATCCCGATACAGACGCACTAGTGCTGGGTCGCACGACACCGGAAAAGCTGAAGATTACATGAAGATGAAGAAGGTCTATTCAAATCATTCCAATCCAAATACCGCACAAAAGATCACGAAAGAACATGGTGTTTGCACGGCAAAGTAATGCAGTTTGTAGCAATAAAGGGGCAGTTGTAGCTTCATCGTCGGTGAAGAAGAAGGTCGAAGAGGTGGATATAATCATGTACATCTTTATCAAGGAGTTAAAATCAGCGGGTGTGTTTTTACCTGGTCTTCATTTTCCTCCAGTCATTTTTTATGGGTATGCCTCGAGTTCCTGTTAGTTTAGCTGTATCTGTATCATAGTAACATAGCTGATATTTCTGACCTGAATTGGAAGCTAGAATTTAATGGAGCCTGTATATGATGGGGAAGCATATGACAAAGAAAGTGTATAGGTCATGAATTTCCTTCGTTTAATACCAAAACTACTGTTCAAACATTGTTACCCCGAACTGATATTTGATGTGATTCTTCGAGGGCTGTACTACAAGGAAACTTCGAACAAGACAAGTTAGGCATAAAGTTAGCAAACAAGTGCATAAAGTTAGCAATAAACCTTGTAATGCAAACTGCGCCCAAGGGATCCATTATCATCATGACACTTTTTTTTTCCGTGCTATGGTCAAGTTTCTTCTATTTGTGGCTGTGAAGTTTGTAACCTGAGCGGGGCGGTTTCTATCATCAGAAGCCCTTCAGTCTGCCCTCGGAGTTCAGGGCCCCAGAATTCGGCGAACACTGCCATAATTATTATATATTATTGAATACCATACTATCAAAGACGTTGTATTACCGGTCCCAATCGCATGCTTATAACGGGAGTTGACCTACTTATTCTCATATTATAGTTCCGCAGCCTGTCCAAGTCCGCACCACCTGCTAGTAATGGCAGATTCAAGGCGCCCGTGACCACTGTCACCATCTCACGCCACACCTCATCGACCGTCAACCTCCTGGTCCTCGGTATGCCTTCGCAGCCGCCTTACGATTGCAAACGGTCTCGGTCGCAATCCCCCCATTCATGACCTCACAGCCGCTATCGGCAGAGAAGCTGCTTTCTGACGGCAAGGACAATCCTGGAGATCTACGCGGTTTGCTGGCCCGAACGATTGAGAAAGACTGATGGTGTGCTACATTAGGGTATTATTCCACCCTCCAGAGAACCAATTCCAAAATGGCGAGATACCCTCCAGATATACATTTCCCTTCTAAGAGCCCAATAGAACAGCCTTCTTCTCTGCTTCAGCTTTTTCGGTTCACGTATGCATTCCCAACACAATTTGTTCTTGAATCAGGCCAATGCAGCACGCTGGTGAACAATACCGGAAGGATTACAGAATAGCTAGACTGATGCATTGATAGGTGTTCTCAAGGCCTAATTCTGCATCTCTTCGCTAGATGATTACACTGTGACCCGAATCTCGTTCAGAACTTACCATTTCCATTCATGGGAAAATTCCCAGTGATAGGTTCTTCCTTGACGCTCAGGACCTGTTACTTCTACGGCGTCAGCAATTCCGCGAAATCTACATGCCGCAAATTCCCTTAGATACCGGGCACCAGCATGTACTATCCGCATGGGACTCTGGGATATGGGAAATACACATACTAGCAGCTTTAACGTGTCTCTTGATGAAGGAGGGGCACCGAGTGGTATATATACCAGATTGCCGTGCCCTGCTTCATGATTTGTTTGGGTATCTACAGTTTGCATTAGTTCTTGCATATTACGATGAGTGATATAGAAGCACGGAATACTTGGAACAGTGTCAAACTATCGAACACTTGACTACTTTTGCGTCCAGACTTCCTCAGATCATAGGCTTCCATTTATGGTCAAAACGCTGGACTCAGTAGATGAGGCAGTTGACCACATCACACTAGAAGCCAAGCGGAATGCACGTAATTGTTAGACAGGATTACAGCCCGTCATTTAAATTGGCTAGTGCCACAGCGCATGGCTTGCCGATCAACATAAACAAACACGGGGTCCATTTGCAGTAATCCAGACCTCACAGATCAACAGGAAGAGTATGCAAGAGTACTATATATATGGCTTAGCGCTACTGGCGGAGGAATTATGATATGGGGACAGGACTGGGGCATGGAGATCGATTGAGAATTGAAGTATTGACCGGAAAATTGCCTATTCTCCTTAATAATGTCCTCAACAAGCTCTCGGTTAAGGCCAAGGATCAAGGTGGGCAAGATCTATTTCAGCAACTTTTAGGTGGGTTGTTAGAATCTCATGAGGTTGTTTCTAGGCAACAACGTATTCATGATTTTGGAAAATATCAACCAAAGGTAGGTTACATTGCAGTACACCCTCAACTGCTATATATACCACATGATAAGTTGATAACACGGTTAGCTTGATAGATTTCGAGATGTCTGGCGTGCTTGTGTTGTTGGTGGAAGAGTAAGTTGGAACATGGAGCGCTATCTAGACTGGAGACTTTTTTTTGTCCGCAATGGTAAAGGCGGAGTCACGTGTGGGATCGTTCAGCGGACCGCAACAGACTTTCTGCAATCGTTTGGGAACCGGGAAGATTTCTCAATGGTAGTTGAGAGTAACATGTGCATCCTACGATTCGATGGTTCTAAGTTGGATGGTATTTAGAGGTTGCGGATTATTGATAAACGAGGTTCCGGCAGCTACCGACTAATATTCTGGTTGACGCCATCCCAGAGGATGTACGATCCGGGGTTGTTGCATTCCTACGGTATACAACTTTCCTGCTGTCGATCTGTGCTAGTTGCAACTGGCCCCGAGGGGACAGCGGTACCAGGTTATTATCTCCCAACCGCATTCAAACTCAGAAGAGGTTCTTCCGGAAGTGGGAAACGTGGCTAGAACGGTTAGGCCTGCCCCATGAAAAGATACAGTTAGGGTTTGATCTGGATTTTAGAAGATCGAGGATTGAACATTGCGCTCGAAAATGTGCCGGAAAAAGTAGTGACCTTGAGGTTCAGGTTTACAGTTCAGGAGGTTGACTAGGAAATAGGTTATGAGCTTTCAGCGGCGCGTAAAAGAGGGCTGAGGGCGTGAGGAAAATTTGGGAATCTTGTGTTTATGTTTAATTGAGCATTACAATAAGGTGTTTGACAAGGAGTTTTTTAATTTAAGATAATTTTATTTAGTTTTTTTTAAAAAAATGTCTAAAGAAAGCAAAACACATGGACACGATTCGTTTCCAAGTGCTTGTGCTCCGTCCTTAGTTGCTCATGCTAGGATTCCATCATTTGCTTAGAATGTCTGTATGGAACCACTGTGCAATTATTTAGAACAACCTACCTCAGTCCTAGTCACTACTAACCCCCTTTGGATAATATCTTCTGTCCGCTCCATCCTCAACGCTCCACCCTCAACGCTCCACCCTCAACGCTCCACCCTCAACGCTCCACCCTCAACGCATATGATATTCTTTCTTCCATTCCCGTTCAATCTTGGTAATGAAAGTTGAAGCCTCAACCTTTTTCCGGAAGACTTTACTAATGTTTTAAAGCTCTTAGGCAGGTATACCAACCCAGCGCCTCCGCCGCCAAGTCCCATCACCTTAAGTAAGGTGGATGTTCGTAAAAAAGTCTCAACGGGCCTCTTTATCCTGTCCTTGACCTTCCGCGTCTTGTCATTCGCCTGCTCTCAGGAACTCGACCTCCTACCAGTCCATTCTCCGGCAGTACAGTATAAGGCAACATGCCTTCCTATTTCCGGACCCATCTGACAGCCTGCAATCTGGGGCGACCAGGATGTCTCCACACTTGCAGTTTCCCCGCATTCTGTGTAGTTGACCAACGCTTTCCTGTTCCACTTTAAACCTCCCAATCCCTGTTCCTACCACCTTCTGGCTCGCCTGTCTCTCCCTATTCCACGCCTGCTTGACTTCCCCATCCGTGACTACTCCTCGTGCTTCCAATGCAGCCACTTGCTTCGCCAGTATATCAGCTTCCTCGTTTCCGAAAATTCCAACATGGACTTTTACCCAACCAAACCTTACTCACAATCCCATTAACCACCCATTTAAAATCCTCAGTCCTCACATCTTAAGACTTGTTTTTCCTAAGGTAGTCGATGTTTCTTGGGCTATCCTGTTTATTGTCGTATCCACGTGGATTCTTCACGAATTCCAAATCAAAACCTCTTGCCTGTATCCTGCCCCAAACATACATCCATGTATGACGGAAGCTCAATATCCCATATCGTTTCCTGCTTCAGGGTCTCGTATATCCTTTAAGGTTGGCGTCATCCAAATTAAGAAGAACACTGGTGATAGTGGTGAGCCTTGCGGAGTACCGATTTTTGTTTTGCCTGTCCCCCTTACCTTCGAATGGGATCCCATTGGAATGAGAATTCCCTTGTCCTAAAGGAATTTCACACATATTGAATCCACTTCCTTGCCTCTTCTGACTTCTCCAACTCCACTATAACTTCCTCCTCCATCATATTCTGAGAAACCTTGACATCCCAAAATTCCCATGCCGCAGCTCCTCCACTTCCCCACTTCTTTCACTGTCGGCTCCTGACTTCCTTAATTTGCCTGCCACCTTTGGTCTCATCCAAAAAAATCTCTTATCAAACACTTAACC